>APFE030295273.1:44301-71603 GCA_000404065.3 Pinus taeda | reverse complement strand
AAAATTTGGATGAGACGTGACTCTTGATACCGTCACAATCTTTAGATTTGAATGATTAAAATTATTTAGATCACCCTTTTTTCTCCAATGTTATCAAAATATCTTTTACTTTTAAAATACCATGGGCTATTACCATGGGTTGTTTTTTACAACCTCCTGTAAATGTAATATTTACCTTTCACCTTTCATGTAAGATCTTCTCCACGTAAAAATTCTTAAATATACTTGAAAAGATTCTGGCTTATCTTTATTATGCACTTTTTATCAATAATGTAAAACCTTTTTTATATATATATTTTTTCACTTTTTTTTTGTTTGTTCAGAATATATTATTTCTTTTCCTCTTTTTTTTTTTATATACCCTTCTTCTTTATTCTTTATTATTATTATTTTTTTAATTAGTAGCAAATGGCCAAGGACCTAAAAAAATGGAGAATCTCCCAATATATAGCGAAACGCTTCAATTTTGACAGCAACAAGGTTGATGATAGGTTGTTAGCCAAAGCCCTGGTGATTAGCCAAACGTGGCTCTAATACCAAATGAAGCGGAAAATTTTGATACGCAGAATATATATGAATAAAATATCTTATTAAAAATGATGAATAGATAGATGATGATTGTTTACAATGGGTTGCCTAGCTTATATACCGCCATGGGCACCCTTTGGGAAAGGGCATGATCTTATGATCGTGCCCTTTCGCCTAATTAAAATTAAAATTAAATAATAACCTAAAATTAACTAATGTTTTACATAACAAGGAGGAGGAGATTTCATTATTGGACAGGTAGGAGTTGTAGATTCTTGCAGAACATGTTTTCTTTCATTGATTCTCTCACTCTCACTCATTGGTGCATGCACAATGGAAGAGACCAAGGGAACAATGCTATGAAAAATCTTGGGAGGGTTCAAAGGTATGCAAGAGAACACCATATGAATTTATTTTTGGGAAAAACCTCTAGCAGAAGAATACCACAAGAGAGGTTTGCTAGGGTAAAAAAATACAGAGAGTAGAGACTGCCTAGGGGTTGAAAAAGACCACCAGAAGCTTGTGATTGAAGAACCTACTGCATTGGGGAGAATCACTTCGGTGACTATGAGGCTGATGAACTGCTAGGGTTTCCTTGGGAGTTGAAGAACTGGTATTTTTCTCACTAATGAACCACCTAAAGAGGTGATTCCTTCAACCTAGAAATAACTTATCCTCTAAAGAAAATTTCCTTTGATGTGGCTTCTCATCTCCTAAGAGTGAGTTGTTACTTCTCTATTGTATAGATCTTGATATGGATGTTAATCCTAGTTATGAGTTCGGAAGATTGAGTGGAAATATGTGTAACTAGTGGATGAAGGTGTTGTGACCTTGTGACATCATGTTCAACTTAAGAGGCGGTTTAGTTTCCCTTCCAAAAACACCCCACCTCAAGCACTATAATTTGGCTTGGTGGTGATAGTTGCAAGCACACACAAGTGGAAATATGTGTAGCTGGTGGGTGAAGGTGTTGTGACCTTGTGGCATCATGTTCAACTAAAGATGGAGGTGATTCCTTCAGCCTAAAATTAACTTATCCACTGAAGATAATTTCGTTTAATGTGGCTTCTCTTCTCCTAACAGTGAGTTGGTACTTCTCTATTGTATAGTATCTTGATATGGATGTTAATCCTAGTTGTGAATCTCGAATATTGAGTGGAAATATGTGTAGTTGGTGGATGAAGGTGTTGTGACCTTGTGACATCATGTTGAACTGAAGATGCGGTTTAGTTTCCCTTCCAAAAACACCCTATCTCAAGCACTAGAATTTGGCTTGGTAGTGATAGTTGCAAGCACACACAAGTGGAAATATGTGTAGCTAGTGGATGAAGGTGTTGTGACCTTGTGACATCATGTTCAATTGAAGATGTGGTTTGGTTTCCCTTCCAAAAACACCCCACTTCAAGCACTAGAATTTGGCTTGGCGGTGATAGTTGCATGCACACACACATCCACAGACCACACACACACACACACACAATCATTGAAATGTAAATGGAAAATGAATTAATCCTACAATATATATATATATATATATATATAGACACACACACACACATGTTATGCAAGGAGGTCAGGGCCAACCTTATAGTCATGCTAGAAAAAAGGCTTAAGCCTTGAGGGTTGAGCCCTCACATTATATCACAATGAGTGTGTTGAGTCCCAGGTTGGTTTCATCCTTATGTTCACACCAACCAAAGATTTGTACTAGAGTTCGGGTTTGTTGTACCAAATGGAAGGGTTGTGCCCTGAGGGCCAGACCATAAATCATGTAACCCATTGTATTCAGGGACAACAATATGCGTTGGGTAGAGAACTTAGCCCTGAGGGCTAGGTTGTAAGGCCATACAATTGTGCAACGTGACCATAGCCATTTGGGTGCAGTTGGAGGCTTGGACCAATAACTAGGTTGTTAGTCTCTATGACCATAACATAGCCATGGGAGGGGGCCATATCCCAATAAATGATGGTGATCAAGCATGGGAATTAACAATAATCATATAATAATGTGAGTCCCCGCCATGATTTTAGAGGGGGAGGGAGTGGGGGTAGTGCTATTGAGTGTGAACCATTGGATCATAAAATGGATGGATAGTCATCTGATCGTTCATTAGAATCATGAGTCACAATAGTGATAACAGAAGCCGCCCCCCCCCAACCCCATGATGTCATCGAAGGGGGGGTAGAATTTTTTCTCCCCATCATCGATCAATCCCTTCAACTCTGTTCAATGGATGGGTAGTGGATAATGTGTGAAAGTCCCCGAAATTACATGTGCATTGTGACCATATGTATAGGTTGGAGTGAAAAACCTTATTTAAACATTACAAATGAATGTGCCACATGGGACATTCCAAGTAGGCAAAAGGCGTTGAATTCTAAAGGATCACCACCACATGGCAGTAGGGTGGCATGCCATGAGAGCACCACATGGAGGCCACGTGGGTGCCACATGGTAGTAAAATTATTAACCCTTTAAAGAGAAATACCTTGAGATATTTTATACACTAGAAAAGTCTCACTAAGATGAGTGTGATGGTGACACGCCTTCTGGGTTTTGAAAGTTTGGAGAAAAGTTTAAAAAAGCATCATCACCCCATTTCCTTAATTGTACTAGGGAATTTGCGTTATCAAGGTGAACACTTCACTAAGGGTAAGTAGGGGTGTTTACAAATGAAAACTAAAGCTTCCATGTCAAAGAAATGTTGCATCTATGAATTGCTAAGAAATCAAAGGAGAAAAGATCGAAGAAAGGAAGTAGATACTAGAATTAACACTGGTGTTAGTGTGATGTTTTTAAATAAAGAGCCATAAATCTAAGTTTGAAAATGAATGAAAGGGGGATTTGAGTGGATGAAGAAAGTTGATGCTTGAAGATCAAGGGATTAGATTCTCCTTCATGTTCGTGCCTATAAGTATCAAAGGGTTGGTGCCTCTAGCATGTTGGTGCTTGCAAAATAATGGGAGTTGGTGCTTGCAAAGAAGAGGTGGTTGATGCCTCATGTAGGTTGGAGCCTACAAAGTTGATGTAAATTGAAGTTGGTGCTTGTAGTTAAATTATAATTAAAAGAAAATTTGTGGTTTTCTCTTGTATTGATTTCTACATAAATATATCGTGCTTAAGCTTTGTGTGATATGTGCATTGATGTATTGTTGAATGTGTTTGATTGACTAAATAATTATTAAAATTATAAAAATATTGATTCAACCCCCCCCCCTTTGAATATTTTCCTGATTTCCAAAATTTACTTTTGGGATATAATATCCCTAGCATTATTACATTTACATAGTATTCATATGGATATGAAGTCTAGCAATACCCTATTGGATGCATAAGTGATTAACATAGAAGTTGGTTTTGTAGTTCCTTGTTAACTAGTAATAAAATTATAGGATTGTTGCTTAGTTCCATAATAGAATTATAACCCACTGACTTTTATTAGATGACAAGGGTAATAAAATGAGTAAATCCATTGAAAATATCATAAAGTCCCCCTAAAAAATGTATTTGGAGAAGTTCTCACTATCAAGTTATTCTTTGGTATCCCATGAAGGTAAAGGTTAAATCTTCCCTTGGAGAACTATGGGAGATGATAATTGAGATATACAATAGAACCTGAAAAATTGATTTATGGGTGGACTAATGATTAGAAACAAAATAACTACCAAGACAAGTTGCAATGTTAGCAATAAATAGAAATGTACAAAGGTTTAAAAGAATATTGATTAGGTAGTTAAAAGGAAATTCAAGAGTAATATTTCATTATAAACAAAAGGAGGGAATACAATATTGAATAGGTTTAGCCACTTATGGAAAAACAATAATCAATGAAATAATTGGTAAGTTTTTATTAGCAACACATGATATAAGGAGAATATGGAAATTGAATCATGTCCTATTAGATCCCACATCAAACCACTAACCAGTAGACCTTCATATACTATGAAATTATACAACAAGATTTTTTTTCCTTCAAATTTTAGGAAATGACATTAAAATTTGGTTGTCATTAAAATGTGTAAGATTATATGAAAAATTGAGATAAGGGGCCAAAACATGCATAGAAAATGTACACTAGATAACAAATTAAGTGAAATATAAGGAAAGGTTCAAGAGGGAGTTTGTATTAGAGATGGTAGTAGATAAAATCTAGACTAACTAGAGTTAGGAGAGAATTTTTTTTGCATTAGAGGAAACTTTAACCTAAAAGTAGCCTCCTAAGGAAAAATAATAAAATAAGATTTATGAGTTTTGGAGGGAAAAGAACAAACCAAATTTTTTTAATTGTATTTTTAGCATATCTCCTTATAGATTGACTCAAATTTCAAGTGTGGACACTCGTTGGATGCAAAATTAAACTCCACATCCAATGAGTACCCATCATGCATACTTTTGAGAAGACCGACATTGATAAAAAAAAATGAAGATACATTAAAAAAGTGTACATGATGGGTACTCGTTGGATGTGTAATTTAATTCTCCTAATTCTCCTAATGAGTAAATTACCAACTATTCTATTATTTTGAAGAAAATAAGACCAATTGTAACAATATAAAAGGACTAGGACAATATGACCAATAGAATGCATCTTTCCTATATCTTCCCCAAATTACATGATTGTCTATATTTCCCATTTCTTAATGGTTCATGTTTTCATGTTTTTCCGTTAGTTTAGAGTAAAAAGAAATGGACAAATTTTTAGAGTATTTCAAATGATATGGTTATGATACCTTGGATCTCCCATCAACCTATTGTCTCCTTGAGGCTGACCAACATCGTGAAGACATGTTTGAAGGTGCCAAACTAAGCCATAGACCACACATCATCAAAGAAATGGACTAACTAACTTAAGAAGGATAAATCATTGGTTGGGCACTCTCCACAACAATTCTATTAGTGGTGGTATGTACTTCAAGATCAAGTAATCAAAGCACCATGTGTGCATTGAGAATTCTCAGGTCATCGCTAGGGTTGATCATTTCCATCATTGGAAACTTAGAGAAGCCATTGATATTGAGAAGCAATCTATCAACCTCAATCCAAATGATGGTTGGAAATTAAGCAAGAGTTGGATTCTTGCCCTCTCATCGTGATCGTTTTCCTTTTTTTCTAATGTTAAGGTTATTATTTTTATTATTATTTATTTGTTGTTATTATTATTATCATTGTCATTATTATTACTACTGTTGAGGTTATTATTGTTTTCTATTTAAATTTTTTTAGGTTATTATTATTATTATTTATTTAGACATTTTTATTATTATTACAATTATATTTTTATTACCATTCATGTTATTATTATTTGCTTTTCTTATTTTTAGGTTTATTATTATTAATTGTTTTATTATTATTATAAAAATGGTAATAAAAATAATAATAATAATATTTTTTAATGTTATTATTATTTGATTTTATTTTTAGGTTATTATTATTTGTTTTATTATTATTTATATTATTATATTTATTTTATTTATTTATTTTTAATTTTGGAATTTATTATTATAAATTAAAATTAAGATATAATTTAATTTATTATTTTTAACTATTTTTTAACATTTTTTCCCCCTTTAACTATTTCTCAACCTAACAACTATTTTCAATGGCTAGTTCCTAACAGGCTACCTCAAGACCTGGATGCTTCTCTATTATTTAATCTTTTGTTAACACTGTTTTTCTCACTATTTGTCTTGAGCATGAACCACATTAGATGGTTCGAAATGTCGACCTATTCTATAACATGTGATTAATTTGGAAGACATACTAATTATCGATATGGATCACAAAAGTCTGAGATCTAACTCATAAATTTTAATATCCCATTTCTTACTCCCTTTATGTCAATTGAGATTAAGTTCAACCTTAGTTTTTTTGACCTAACAATTGTTTATGTAGTAAGTTAACCAAATTAAAGTAAGCATCTAAGCCTAAGGTCTATTAAACAAACCTTTTTATTTGCAAGCACTCCTTCCCATTTCATTTTAAAAAAAGAAGAAAATTAGATAGAGAAAATGTTGTTCTAGAAGCCTCAATGATGAAATTCAAAGTAGTAGGAACCCCCTTAGGAGTTTATGATGAAACAAGCCAAATTATTGATAAATACACAACACATCTCACTCAAAACTTTAAGTTCATATATTTAATGGGTAAAAGTGGTGGAAGGTATCTTGCTTGTTGGAATAAAGAGCTTTGAACCCAAAGTACTAAATAAGTTAGCTCCCAACTCCATTAAAGAAATAAGTCCAACTGAGATTTCCCTTGCCCTATAATGATAGTATTTACTTGATTACTAAAATATTTTAAAATCTTGTTATGCTCTAGCTTAAACATATTAGGGAAGAAATATTCCATCTAGAAAACTTTTGTGATAGTTTCTCTATCAAACATAATGAATAATTTGTTGGGGCACCCATTTGCCTAGCTATATGAATTTTTTAAATACTATTCAACAATTGAATGAAGCTTTGTAAGGCACTTCACTGCTTGAATGAGCAGGTCACCTTGATAAATTTCATTCATATCATAAAATGCCAAGGAATAAATAGGCATATCCATATGAAGTATCCCAACCAAGACTAGTAAGTTCATAGTCCCAACCAAGTCATTAACTAAACAAAACCTGCACTAGGAAACAATTAGGATAGGAAAGTGTTGAAGAAAATGTACAACACTAGCCTCACCAAACAAGAACCTAACACAACTAGGCAAGTTCAAAATATTAGTAAGAAGGAAAAGAATGACCTTACCAACTATGCCTTAATTATATTTGTAAAATTACATATTTGGAAAATCATGCACAACTCCATCAACATTCACAATATGATACTCTCCTAGTGCTTAAGAGCAATATAATGGATAACAATTTCAAAATATCAACAATCTCCCATTTTTCTCTTTGTAAATTATAGTGTGGATATATCCTTGAAACTAAATAATGACATAGAAATTAAAACTACTCTGGTTCTTCCACATCTGTTAATACAAATGATAAGAAATAAGAGAATTAACCCATCCTCTAACTTAAACCTTGCTATACACAAAGAATGAATATATTAAACTATATTGAAATTTTAATAGAGACCAATACTTAATAAGTTTCCTACATATCTAATGACCCAATTTAAAAAGAGAGAGTTCAATTTTATAAAGATAAATTAAAACAAAAAGAAAAACATTTGTTCTTTTTCCTCATGGGCAAGTCAATCCAAGAATTATGTACACCAAAGATTAAAAAATGATTTAAAAAAAATAATATTGTTCATGCACTACTATGTGAAAGTGGATGAGGGCTTCCTATGAGATAAAAGTTGATACCTCTACATTGGAATTGAATTTCTTTGTTGAAGATTGATGATTTGGGCCCGATATGGTAAGGCTAATATGACTACATGGAATTATTTTTATATTTCTTGCATATTTATAAATCTACCAATTTGACTAATGACATTAAGTCAAAACACTAAACATGGTGATTAAAAGAGAGCAAGATAATCATTTACAAAAAAAGGGATGAGATCAATAGTTTTATAAATCTTGATACTAATATAAACCAAACTCAATTAGAATTTAAGAAAACTAGAAGCTACCAAATACTAGAGTCGAGACTAAATTACCAAACACAATCAAAAATCAGAATTTAAGAAAACTAAAAGCTATTAAATACTAGATTTCAGACTAAGTTACCAAACCCAATCAAAATTAAGAGAACTAGAAGCTAGATTTGAATTTGATTAAATTTTAAAATGTATATAAAATTGCTGAATAGATGGTATAAATAGGACTAAAACCACTTGAAAATAGTTTCAAGCTTATAACATTGTAATCTTGAAAGGATGGTATGAATATCCTAAGAAAAAGAGATTAATAGATTACGAGTAAAAAAAATGACCACCCTATGTATATCCCAAAGATAAGATATTCTTTTACTTGATAACAAAATAGAGAATGGAAAAGTAAACTTATAATTGTTTCAAGGATGCATAAGCAACCATTTATATATAGATTGGCCAATTACAATAAGAAATCCATGTTTTAAGTGATCTGTATGATGAAGCTTCGAAAGTAGCCCATTGATTTATTAGAAAAGTTAACTAATATATTAAAGGTTTAGGCAAAACTAAAAATTAACGGTCAACGTAAGTCATAAAAGGTTTTTAGAATCCGAAACAACTTTAGAATGCAAACATACAATTTTATTATGCTTTGAGTGCATTGCAAACCCATGAAATAAGGTCGGGCAAGCGCTATGGAGTTTCTCGATCCGACAACCTACCCTACTCCACACTTTTGAAATCTATTCTGAGAAACATAGTTGTCACACAAAAGAAATATTAGTTTTATTTCTTAAATTTTGGTCCAATTTTTCTTTCTATATAGGTTCCAAATATGCAGAAAACTCGCCTCTCGCTGGGGTTTTCTATCTTTTTGCTGCATATCCCTATTTTTTGAAGAAGAAACTTCAATCACTTTTTTGCTCTGTTATTCTGAAAGGAACAAAAATGTTTATTACAGAAGAGTTAAACATTACTACTCCGAGCTTTCTTCTCTCAATAGCAGACGTTAACTTAAACTCATACCGGAGGAGAGCTTTTAGCCTATCCATGATGTATAACTCCATGATCTGTAACTCCTAACTATTATGTAGCTGCACAGGTATTACAAGCGAAAACAATTCAAATTACCTTGTCTGCATCAATTGCAGCAATAGTTAAGCCAGGACTTATAAAAGCTCCTTTAGGTTAAAAAAATATTTTAACCTTTTCTTTTCACGCTTTGCAACCTCTACATTCATTAGTTTTTGCTGGACCTGCAAAATCCAAAAATAAAATCCATTGACTTATTAAAATATAAAATCCGCACACACAGAAAACGATGCAAAAACCGTGTAAGGCAGAGATAAGTAGAGGGTTCTTTATCTCCCCTCGCTAAAGCTTCACACAAAAGAAAGGGCTGATATGGATCCGGGGAAGCTTTAACAAACAATTTCATGTTAGTAATCACATAGAAAGGACTAAAATAGGTTCGGGCAAGATTTCAATTGGCAATTTCAAGGGAGCCAATGGGGAATAGTGACGAAGGATAATTAAGACAGACTGATCGACACATATGCAATGAGGATAAGTCCTGTCAGGATCAATAAGAGAAACTCATAACTTTACTAACAGGTTTGCCTGTGCAAGAAGCTTAAAAGAGGCAAGCTGCTAATACAAGAAGATTCAGCTCTCACTGTTAAACTTATAAATGAGCTATCGAACATAACTAACATGAGAATGCAAGGTTTGTCGGAGAAAGAAAATTATTTGAATTTATTTTTATCAGTGAACAGGTACCACAATCGTTTGTTATATTTTTTTTTTTTTTGAAGTTTTTTGGCATATTTTCGGGTTGAATTTGTTCAAAATGGATTAAAATCACAAATTAAATGGTGAACTTTCTACCCTCTAATTGATCCAAAAGTGTGTCAAAATGCTAATATATTTAAAAAAAAATTAAAAAAAAAAAATTGAGAAAATTGCAGCCAAAAACTTTAAAACATATAAACACCTTTTTTTTTTAAGGCTGAAAATAAAATAATGTAGTCAATAAAATGATCAAACCGGACCCGAGCTTTATGCTGTGACATCTACCTATTACTGAGCACAATGATTGGAACCCAGGACTATCAGACCATTGAATATTAATTATAATATTTAGGTTGATGGGAATTCGAATAATAATTTAATATTTAGGGAGATCGGATTTAGTTTACATCTTATCATGATACAATAACACAGCTTTTCATAGCAGGTACTTAATTTCAATAAAATCATTGGGCGGAACGTGTCTTTGAACTATTGAGAGGAACAAGTCTTTACAGTTGCAAAAGACACAAGGGACAACATAAAAGATTTTAAGTCTTGACAGAGTTCCAATAGAAACAATGATTCGAATAATAATTTAATAATTGGGGAGATCGAATTTAGTTTACATCTTATCAGGATAAATAGAAACAATAACACAACTTTTTTTTAGCAGGTACTTAATTTCAGTAAAATCATTGAGCAGAACACGTCTTTGAACAAGGAACAAGTGTTCAGAGTGTTGAAATTGTAATTTCACCTGCTGCGTATTTAATTCAGAAAACCACCGGATTTCCATTGCACCGTTTTTCAAGCAAGGATGGTTTTCTCCAGAGGGGCAGCGATGACAATCATCAACCTGACGCGAAGTTTTTGATTTTGACAGCTAGTAAAAGTAATTAATGAAGTTTAATGTGATTCGTAAATGTAGCTAGAAATTTTTTTATTCTGAAAGGAAGTATGGCAAAATTAAAAGAAAGGTATGGTCATTTTTATTGTTAAAAAATATAAGCAATGTAATATGTAAAAAAATGTAAAAGCAAGAGGGTTATCTTTTTTTGTTAAAGAAACACAGCAGGCCTGCACATGGAGTTAACGTGACATGAAGTTTTTGATTTTAACTGTCAGTAAAAGTAATTAATGAAGTTTAATGTGATTCGTAAATATAGGTAGAAATTTCAATTTTAATGTTTTTTATTGTGCAGGGAAGTATGGCAAAATTAAAAGAAAGGTATGGTCATTTTTATTGTTAAAAAATATACGCAATGTAATATGTAAAAAATGTAAAAGCTAGTGGGTTATTTTTTTGTTAAGGAAATACAGGGAAGCACCCAGCAGCGTGGAGAAAATTTTGTTTGTTGAAGAAATGTAAATTCACCTTGTTAGTTGAAGAAATGTAAATTCGCAGCGGCGAATGCAGAGGCTCGTTGAATGAAATGCAGTGTAAAATGTAAAAATGCAGCAGCATGTATGTTTGGTTTTTGGAGAGTAAAGTTACACAGCAGTGTAAGAAAATTTGTATGCTGAAAAAGTTTTTTTTTGTTGGTTGAAAATGAGATGTAATGGGCTTCAGCAAATGTATTGAGATTGTTTTTAGAGTAGTAAATGTAAGTTTTATTTTTACACACAGTAGTGTAAAAATTTGCAGCTGAAACAGAGTAATCTTTTTTGTGAAGAACCAAAGTTTTTTTTTGTGTAAATCCCTCTGTGAGAGGAAGAAGTCTGTAATAGGTAGTCTTTTATTAATAAATACAAAGTATTTTTATGTGTGTGGAAAACTCTACTCTTCAGAAAACAATATAGCTTCCTTGTGTTAAGATCCTGTGGTAAAACAAAGCATTGTTCTCTCTTCTATTTGTTTGGAATTATCAGAAATTCCCAACAGTGGTATCAGAGCTTGTCCAGGCTCTTTAAAGGTGTCAAAGAAGCTGAAGGAAGGATTTCTTGTTGCAGCAGCTTCTCCAGCAGAGTGAAGACTCGGTCAAGAAAGAATCAAAGGTATTTCTCAAGCTAGTTTTTCGTGTTACAGTTGAAGACAGTCAGTTTTTTTAAATACACAGTCAAGTATTTGAAGTATAGTTAAGAATGCAAGAATGGCTGGCTCCAGCACCAGCACTAGCATGGGTATCTATAATACCCAACGCCCACTATTTAATGCGAAAAACTATGACTATTGGGCAATAACCATGAGAGCCCTGTTTGCCTCACAAGACTTATGGGAATTTGTTGAGGATGGTTTTGAAGAACCAGCAGATAAATATGAGTTTAATAACTTAACTCAAGCAGATAAAGATCTATTGAAGAGCTATAAGAAGAAAGATTCTAAAGCCCTCCTCTTCTTATATCAAGCAGTGCATGAGAGTGTGTTTCCAAAGATAGTAGCAGCCAAGACATCCAAAGAAGCATGGCAAACTCTCAAGATAGCCTATCAAGGAATGGAGAAAGTGAAGACAGCAAAATTACAGTTGCTGAGGAGAGATTTTGAGAATCTATGCATGAAGGAGTCAGATAATATTGACTCATTCTTCACACAAGTAATTGGTCTGGTCACATAGATAAGGTTTCATGGAGAGATTCTTGAAGAAAGGAGGAGAAACTATTGAGAGTTTTACCCTCAAAGTTCGATGTGATTGTTACCACCATAAAAGAGAGAAAATATCTCACAAACTTCTCAGTTGATGAACTGCATGCATCACTGATAACACATGAGCAAAGATTGAGTAGAAATGAAAACTCATCTCTAGAACATGCCTTTAAGACCCAGATGCCCTTTGGAAGAGAAAGAGGTCAAGACAGAGGAAACAAGAGAGGAAGAGGCAGAAGCCAAAACAGAGGTGGAAGAAATAGTCCAGCAAATACTCAAGGAAGAAGCAACAATCCAAATCAGAACTAAGACCAAGGCAGCAACCAACAAAGTGGACAACATCATGCTCAAGGACAAAAGTATGAAAAATCCAATGTCCAATGTTATTATTGTAAAAAATATGGGCATTACGCAAATGAATGTAGGAAGAAGCAGCATGATATGAATAATAGATCTAGTGCAAATTTCACTAGAGAAAATATCAGCCAAGATAATTTGTTGTTAACTTGTAATATGGCTGAAACAAAGAGTGATGATATATGGTTTCTAGACTCCGGTTGTAGTAACCATATGATAGGAAACATAGCCCTGTTTTCTAAGTTAGATCAGAGTGTGAAGTCACAAGTCACACTTGGGACTGATAGTAAAATTTCTGTTATGGGAAAAGGAGAGGTAAATATCTTAACAAAGAAAGGTGAAAAGAAAACCATGGCAGATGTTTATTATGTTCTTAGAATGAAATGTAACCTCTTAAGTATTGGACAGCTTGTTCAAAAGGGGTACAATGTTTTCTTTGAGAATGATGTATGCACCATCATGGATAGAAAACCCAACAAACGATGTATTGCTGAAGTGAAGATGACAAGGAATAGGATGTTCCCTCTCAAGATAAAAGTTGACTTAAAAGATGGAGTAGAAATCGCAGTAGTTACACAAGAGGCTTTCCAAAGCGAATCAAAGAATGAAAATTGGTTGTGGCACTTGAGATTTGGACATCTCAACTTTGGAGGTCTTAATTTGTTACATAGAAAAGGAATGGTAAGAGGATTACCATTGATAGAGAAACTAGACAGCTTTTGTGAAGGTTGTATCTTGGGGAAACAACACAGAGAAAGTTTTTCATCTGGGAAAAGCATAAGGGCAAAAGCACCCTTAGAGATTGTCTACTCAGATTTATGTGGACCGATGCAAACTCCATCACTTCCCTGTACGGAGGGGAAACATGGAAGGAGATCTGTCTTCTCGAAATCCTGAGGACAAAAATTGAGAGGAGAACGGCTGACCTGCAGTTCCTGAAACAATGCAGAAACAATAAAATCATTCCTCCCTTTGCTAAGGTTAATCACAGGTTATTTAATCATTATTTATTCCCAGGTTCTTGTCTTTTTCTCTCATCAATCTTTCATTCTTTCTATCTTTCTAAATTGTCCTGATGATGGACCCCCTTTGGGGTTTGAAACGTCGACTCAATGAACAAAAGACTGTGGACAATCTGAATCATACCACTGGAAAAAACATCCACAGAAGTCTAAAATCTAACATTACTTCCCTGTACGGAGGGGAAACATGGAAGGAGATCTGTCTTCTCGAAATCCTGAAGACAAAAATTGAGAGGAGAACGGCTGACCTGCAGTTCCTGAAACAATGCAGAAACAATAAAATCATTCCTCCCTTTGCTAAGGTTAATCACAGGTTATTTAATCATTATTTATTCCCAGGTTTTTGTCTTCTTCTCTCATCAATCTTTCATTCTTTCTATCTTTCTAAATTGTCCTGATGATGGACCCCCTTTGGGGTTTGAAACGTCGACTCAATGAACAGAAGACTGTGGACAATCCGGATCATACCACTGGAGAAAACATCCACAGAAGTCTAAAATCTAACATTACTTCCCTGTACCGAGGGGAAACATGGAAGGAGATCTGTCTTCTCGAAATCCTGAGGACAAAAATTGAGAGGAGAACGGCTGACCTGCAGTTCCTGAAACAATGCAGAAACAATAAAATCATTCCTCCCTTTGCTAAGGTTAATCACAGGTTATTTAATCATTATTTATTCCCAGGTTCTTGTCTTCTTCTCTCATCAATCTTTCATTCTTTCTATCTTTCTAAATTGTCCTGATGATGGACCCCCTTTGGGGTTTGAAACGTCGACTCAATGAACAGAAGACTGTGGACAATCCGGATCATACCACTGGAAAAAACATCCACAGAAGTCTAAAATCTAACAAAACTCCATCACTAGCAAGCAGCCAATATTTTTTAGCATTCATTGATGATTTTACTAGAAAAACTTGGGTTTATTTCATGAAGAACAAAAGTGAAGTGTTTGAAAAATTTCGAAATTTCAAAGCACTTGTAGAAAACCAAAGTGGGATGCATATCAAAGTTCTAAAAACTAATAGAGGAGGTGAGTATATCTCTAAGGAATTTCTACATTTTTGTAGAGAAAATGGAATTCACAAACAGTTTACCACTAGGTACACTCTGCAGCAAAATGGAGTAGCTGAAAGGAAGAACATGACAATCATGGATATGGCAAGGAGTATGTTAAAGGCAAAGCATTTGCCAAATGATTATTGGGCTGAAGTTGTACACTCTGCAGCATATATTTTGAATAGATTCTCTACAAAAGCAGTCATGAACAGAGTGCCGGAAGAAGCATGGAGTGGGAGAAAGCAAGGAGTCACCACATGAAAATTTTTGGATGTGTGGCTTCTGCACATGTTCCAGATCAGCTAAGGAAGAAGTTGGACAACAAAGGGGAGAAATGTATTTTCATTGGATACAGTGAGGAATCCAAAGCTTACAGGTTGTATAACCCATCCACCAAGAAGTTTTTTGTGAGTAGGATGTTCAGTTCATTGAGGAGGAAGCTTGGGATGGAAGCATAGAGAAAACAATGAATGTTAAAAGTTCTTTGTCACATGATGAAGATGATGAGGAGATGGCTGAAATACATCCCCAAACAGCAGCGCCAACACAAGGGCAGCAAGAGACACCCTTGAGGAGAAATGAAAGTGCTTCTCCAAGCACATCACAAGGAGGAAATTTAAGTGCATCTTCAAGCACTTGTACACCAAATGAAAGAGGTAAAAAGTTCAGAAATTTAAGTGACATTTATGAAGAAGGTATGAATTCTTTGTTTGCTTTATATTGTCATGTTGATGACCTTGTTCATTTCGAAGATGCGATTAAGGATAGGAAATGGATAGAAGCTATGGATGAGAAGATCAATGCCATAGAAAGAAACAAGACATGGGATTTGGTTGAACTACCAAAAGGAAAAGAAGTCATTGGAGTTAAAGGGGTCTACAAGACCAAAAGTAATGCTGAAGGCAAAATAGAAAGACACAAGGCAAGACTTGTTGTCAAAGGATATAAGCAGCAGTATGGGAGAGACTATGAGGAAACTTTCGCACTGATTGCTAGAATGGAAACCGTGAGAGCAGTGCTGTCCATAGCAGCACAAAACAAGTGGAAGGTTTATCAAATAGATGTGAAGTCAACATTTCTAAATGGAGTGTTAATGGAAGAGGTTTACATTGAACAACCTCTAGGCTATGAAAAGAAAGGCCAAGAGCACAAAGTGTGCAGATTGAAGAAAACTCTTTATGGGCTGAAGCAAGCACCAAGAGCGTGGTACAGTGGGATAGATTCCTATCTACTAGAAAATGGATTTGAAAAGTGTGAGGGAGAACCCACTCTCTACATCAAAAAAAAAATGGTTAAAATTCTAATTGTTGTGTTATATGTTGATGATGTTATTTTCACAGGTAATGATGATTATCTTATTGAAAATTTCAAAACAGTCATGAAAGAAGAATTTGAAATGATTGACATGGGTTTGTTGAGATACTTCTTAGGAATAGAAGTAGAATAGAATGGAAATGGGATTTTTATCTCACAGGAAAAATATGTTAATGAAGTGTTGGAAAGATTTAATATGCAGGAGAGCAAAGCAGCAATCACTCCCACAGTGATGGGATTAAAACTCAGCAAAGAGGACAACAGCAAGGATTTTGATCCTAGTTTGTACAAGAGCATAGTTGGCAGCGTCATGCATTTGACTGCAACTAGGCCGGATATAATGCATGTTGTTAGTTTAATTTCCAGATTCATGGAGAGGCCAAAAGAAGCACATTGGCAAGCAGCAAAAAGAATTCGGAGGTATGTTAAAGGTACTAAAAAGTTTGACATTTTATATACTACTTCAGAATGTTTAGATTTAATTGGATACACTGATAGTGATTGGGCTGGAAGTGTAGATGATTGGAAAAGCACATCCGGTTATGTTTTTCACATGGGTTCAGGAGCCATTTCATGTGCTTCTAAGAAACAACGTATTGTAGCGTTGTCTACAGCAGAGGCAAAATATGTGGCAGCTACAGCAGCAGCATGTCAAGCAGTTTGGATGAGAAGAATGTTAAGGAGCTTATGCCAAGAGCAAGTAAAATCAACTGTGAATTTTTGTGACAATAGCTCAGCTATTGTATTATCCAAGAATTATGTATTTCATAAGAGAACGAAACACATTGACATAAAGTTCCATTACATCAGGGAATTGGTAAACAATGGAGAAATTGTTTTAAAACATTGCAGGACTCAGGAATTGGAGAAATTGTTTTTTTTTTTGAGTAAACTTAATTCTATTAAGAAAGAGGGAAAATATTTACAGAGTGACTGAAGTCAGATCATTGCTCTGATAAGAGCCATCATTCTAGAAAATAACTTAAGCCTCCTTCCAGAGGAAAAACACATGACCAAGTTTTGAACCCACCACATGGAGACCCATACATCCAGAACAAGACAAGGAGACCCATACATCAGAAACCAGAAGATACCCATAGCCCAGATAACAAAAAACTAGCCTGAGTATTGCCAAAAACATAACCAAAAAAAGGTAGACCACCTTCAGCGGGAGCAGGCTACTCATCAGGTTGTTCCTCCACAATTCGGCACAGGAGCATTGATATGAGCAGAAGGTCCGGGATCAGCAGACAGCATCTTCGTATCCTGTATGCCTCCACCCAGTTCAGCTTGAACATGCTGTGGCATCATACCAATGCCAAGTTGGAATGCAGGGGGAGGACCAACAGCAGCTCCTGAACCTCCTGTATGACTATCAGAACCCTCCAATTGCGTAGTTTCATAGAACACCACGGAGATGTGGGCAGTAATCCGTGGCTGATGAAGAAAGCTGTTGAATGTAAAAATGGCTGACCCAGTCGAAGAAGGAGGCCTCGAAGGTTGATTTGAGACGCGATGCCTTCCGCGCCCACTATGGGTGCTTGGATATCGCCCCGTGAACAATTCACTGGTGGCAGGCGAGTCTGAAGTGGAGTCGTTAGGGGCGCGCCTAGGTTGGCCTCTGCGGCACCCCATTCTCTAACGAAGACGGGCCATTATGGAAAGGGCGACAGAAGGATTATCGCCAAGCACCACACTGAAACTGTGAGGACCAACAGAGATGAGAGAGGACCGAAAGAGACAAGAGGGCTTGTTCTCCTCAGTCTCCCACCCGCCCCTTTCCAACACAGCGCACAAAACAAGGCAAATGAACAAGGGGCCTGAAATTAAGAAAGATATACTCAGATGCCGCCTCCCAGAGTCGGAAAGGACGTCAGAAGGATTACCGCCGAGCACCACACTGAAACCGTGAGAACCAACAAAGGTGGGAGAGGACTGAATGGGACAAGAGGGCTTGTTCTACTCAGTCTCCCACCCGCCCCTTTCCAATTCTGCGCACAAAATAGGGCAAATGAACAAGGGGCTCGGAATTAAGAATGATATACTTAGAGGCCACCTCCCAGAGCCATAAACCCAGATAGAGCCCCGGAGAGAATTAGCAAACCTTAAAACCTCCAGAATAAAAACCAGACACAGCGTTTCTGCTCCAGGCTCAGGATTAACAGAGAGAACCAGGAGATGATTAGAGATGAGGGGATGAGCCTAGCTCAACAACTCACCAAGCTTCACAACGAATGCAGGGCCGAGCCCATCCTTATATTGGCCTGTCTCTTCTCGATTGTTCCCAACCATAACTGCCTCATTGATGGTGGCCACCATCTCTTGTAGGTCGCAGTATGCGAAGGAGGAAGCCATAACAGCGGAGGCGCATGAAGACCCTGTAACACTTGACGGAGGAGTATAATGGCTCGCATGCCAGGCTCCCCTCCCTGGTTTAACATTAATTGCCTCGTACAGGGTGGGCAGGTGTCAAGCCGCCTTGCTCCACCCCCGTCCCATCAAGTTGTTCATGGCTCTATTCACCGCATTCGGGGGGGACCTAGGAGCAAGTTGCAAACATTCTGACCAAGCCATTGGAACATAAAAGTTTTGAATTTTTGAGGAAATGTCTGGGTATGACTGATAACCCGGCAGTTGAAATTAAAGGGGATTGTTGAAATTGTAATTTCACCTGCCGCGTATTTAATTCAGAAAACCACCAGATTTCCATCGCATCGCTTTTCATGCAAGGATGGTATTCTCCGAAGGAGCAGCGATGACAATCATCAATTGACGCATGTCCACACGCTGATTTCCAAAACAACTTTTCATCGGAACATAAAGTTCACGTGGATTGAGCAAGCAATAACCGTTCGATTAAAATGAAGGTTTGAAGTCGTCTATTGAAGTGAAAGCTGCGTAGAGGCCTGCACATGGAGTTAATGTGACGTGAAGTTTTTGATTTTGACCGCCAGTGAAAGTAGTTAATGAAATTTAATGCGATTCGTAAATATAGGCAGAAGTTTCAATTTTAATGTTTTTTTATTGTGCATAGAAGTATGGAAAAATTAAAAGAAAGGTATGGTCATTTTTATTGTTAAAAAATATACGCAATGTAATATGTAAAAAATGTAAAGCTCGTGGGTTATTTTTTTTTGTTAAAGAAATACAGGGGAAGCACGCAGCAGCGTGAAGAAAATTTTGTTCGTTGAAGAAATGTAAATTCGCAGTAGTGAATGCAGTGGCTCGTTGAATGAAATGTAGTGTAAAAATGCAACAGCATGTATGTTTGGTTGTTTGAGAGTAAATTACACAGCAGTGTAAATGAAATGTAATGCACTCCAGCAAATGTATTGAGATTGTTTTTTATAGCAATAAATGTAAGTTTTATTTTTACACTAAAAATTTACAGCTGAAACAGAGTAATATTTTTTTGTGAGGAACCAAAGTTTTTTTTTTTTTTTGTGTAAATCCCTCTGTGAGGAGAAGAAATCTGTAACAGGCAGTTTTTTATTAATGAATACAAAGAGTTTTTATGTGTGTGGAAAACTCTGCTCTTTAGAAAACAATTTAGTTTCCCTGTGTTAAGACCCTGTGGTAAAACAGAGCAGCATTGTTCTCTGTTCTATTTATTTGGAATTATCAGAAATTCCCAACATAGAGTTGCAATGGACACAAGGGACAATAGAAAATATTTTAAGTCTTGACAGAGATCCAATAGAAAAAATGATTCGATTAATAATTTAATACTTGGGGAGATCGGAGTTAGTTTACATCTTATCAGGGTAAATAGAAGCAATAATAAAACTTATTATAACAGGTACTTAATTTCAGTAAAATCATTGACCAGAACGCGTCGCGTCTTTGAACTATTGAGAGGAACAAGTGTTTACGGTTGCAAAGGAAACAAGGGACAACAGAAAAGATTTTAAGTCGTAACAGAGATCTCATAGAGGAAATGAGTGAGGTAAATTAAAAACAATTGATCCTATCAAAATGATTGACCGACACTCTATCTATATGTGCTGCCAAAGAAAACCTGATTAAGGGAGCCAATAGGGAATAGTGACGAAGGGTAATTAAGACGGACTGATCGACACATATACAATGAGGATAAGTCCTGTCAGGAGCAATAAGAGAAAATCACGACTTTACTAACGGGTTTGTCTGTGCAAGAAGCTTAAAAGAGGCAAGCTGCTAATGTGAAAGATTGAGCTATCACTGTTAATCTTATTAATGAGCTGTCGAACATAACTAACACGAGGATGCAAGGTTTGTCGGAGAAAGAAAATGATTTGAATTTTTTTATTATCAGAAAACAGGTACCGCAACATATTTGTTATATTTTTTTTTGGCATATTTTCTGGTGGAATTTGTTCAAAATGTATTGAAATCACAAATTGAATTATGAACTTTCTACCATCTAAGTGATCCAAAAGTTTTTCAAAATGCAAATACATTTAAAAAGAATAAGATTTTATTGGGGCCAAATTGGAGCCAAAAACTTCAAAACATATAAACACCTTTAAAGCTGAAAATAAAATGTAGTAAATAAAATGATCAAATTGGAACCAAGCTTTATACTGTAACATCTACCTATTACTGAACACAGTGATTGGAACCCAGGACTGTCAGACCATTGAATATTAATTATAATATTTAGGTGGATGGGAATTAGAATAATAATTAATATTTGGGGAGATCGGATTTAGTTCACATCTTATCATGATACAATAACACAACTCTTCATAGCAGGTACATAATTTCAGTAAAATCATCGAGTAGAACGCGTCTTTGAACTATTGAGAGGAACAAGTCTTTACAGTTGCAAAGGCCACAAGGGACAACATAAAATATTTGAAGTCTTGAGAGGGATCCAATAGAAAAAATGATTCGAATAATAATTTAATAGTTGGGGAGATCGGATTTAGTTTACATCTGATCAGGATAAATAGAAACAATAACACAACATTTTATAGCAGGTACTTAATTTCAGTAAAAACATTGAGCAGAACGCGTCTTTGAACTATTGAGAGGAACGAGTGTTTACGGTTGCAAAGGACACAAGTAACAACAGAAAAGACTTGAAGTCTTAGCAGAGATCTAATAGAGGAAATGAATGAGGTAAATTAAAAACAATTGATCTTATCAAAATGATTGACCGACACTCTATATATATGTTTTCCGGTCAAAGTTAGCTTAGGCTCAAACCAGCTCCTCTATTGGATGAAAAAACGACCTATCCACTAACACTTTAGTAGTAAGATAAATGACCCGGACGAATCTTTAAATTATTAAAATGATTTAGTGTTTACAGTTGCAAAGGAGACAAGCCACAACGGAGATCTAATAGAAAAAAATGGAAAAAATGAGTGAGGATAAATTAAAAACCACTGAACATTATTTAATAATTTTGTTAATTAAAAAATATTTTTGTTAATTAAGTTTAGTATATGCTAAGGCTAGCATTCATGAGATGCGATTACAAAGATTGGGCAAAGTTCGGCCAAGGATGCCCCTTGATAATTTAATTTCTCAAAAATTTAAACCTAAAGATTTTAATTCAACTCTTCCTATTATTATTTTATTATTATTTATCTAGTTATTTCTATTATTTTATTATATTTTTTATTATTATTTATTTATTTATATATATTTTTAAGGTTATTATTATTTGTTTTTATTATTATTTATATTATTATATTTATTTATTTTGTAATTTTGGAATTTATTATTATAAACTAAAATTAAGATATAATTTAATTTTTTTAAACTAATTGTTAATATTTTTCTCCTAACTATTTCTTAACTTAACAATTAGTTTTCAACGGCTAGTTCCTAACGGCTATCTTAAGGTCTGGATGCTTCTCTGTTATTTAATCTTTTGTTAAGATTGTTTTTCTCACTATTTGTCGTGAGGATTAACCACATTAGTTGGTTCGAAACGTCAACCCATTCTATAACATGTGATTAATTTGGAAGACATACTAATTATCGATATAGATCACAAAAGTCTGAGATCTAACTCATAAATTTTAATATCCCATTTCTTACTCCCTTTTATGTCAATTGAGATTAAGTTCAACCTTGGTATTTTTGACCTAACAATTGTTTATGTAGTAAGTTAGCCAAATTAAAGTAAGCATCTAAGCCTAAGATCTAATAAACAAACCTATTTATTTGCAAGCACTCCTTCCCATTTCATTTTAAAAAAAGAAGAAAATTAGATAGAGAAAATGTTGTTCTACAAGCCTCAATGATGAAAGTCAAAGTAGTAGGGCCCCATTAGGAGTTTATGATGAAACAAGCCAAATTGTTGATAAATACACAACACATCTCACTCAAAACTTTAAGTTCGTATATTTAATGGGTAAAAGTGCTAGAAAGCATCTTGCTTTTTGGAATAAAGGGCTTCAAACCCAAAGTACTAAATAAGTTAGCTCCCAACTCCATTAAAGAAATAAGTCCAACTGAGATTTCCCTTGCCCTATAATGATAGTATTTACTTGATTACTAAAATATTTTAAAATCTTGTTATACTCTAGCTTAAACATATTAGGGAAGACATATTCTATCTACAAAAAATTTGTTGGAGTTTCTATATCAAACATAATGAACAATTTGTTGGGGCACCCATTTGCCTAGATAGATGAATTTTTTAAATACTATTCTACACTTGAATGAAGCATTGTAAGGCACTTCACTGCTTGAATGAGTAGGTCACCTTGATAGATTTCATTCATATCATAAAATGCCAATGAATAAATAGGCATATCCATATGAAATATCCCAACCAAGACTAGTAAGTTCATAGTCCCAACCAAGTCATTAACTAAACAAAACCTGCACTAGGAAACAATTAAGATACGAAAGTGTTGAAGAAATTGTACAACACTAGCCTCACTAAATGAGAACCTAACACAACTAGGCAAGTTTAAAATATCAGTAAGAAGGAAAAGAATGACCTTACCAACTACGACTTAATTATATTTGTAAAATTACATATTTGAGAAATCATGCACACCTCCATCAACATTCACAATATGATACTCTCCCAGCGCTTAAGAGCAATATAATGGATAACAATTTCAAAATATCTAACAATCTCCCATTTTTCTCTCAGTAAATTATAGTGTGGATATATCCTTGAAACTAAATAATGACATAGAAATTAAAACTACTCTTATTCTTCCACATCTGTTAATACAAATGATAGGAAATAAGAGAATTAACCCATCCTCTAACTTGAGCCTTGCTATACACAAAGAATGAATATATTAAACTATATCGAAATTTTAATAGAGACGAATACTTAATAAGTTTCCTACATATCTAATGACCCAATTTAAAACGAAATAATTCAATTTTATAAAGATAAATTAAAACAAAAGCAAAAACATTTGTTCTTTTTCCTCATGGGTAGGTCAATCCAAGAATTATGTACACCAAAGATTAAAAAATGGTTTTAAAAAAAATTAATATTGTTCATGCACTACTATGTGGAAGTGGATGAGAGCTTCCTATGAGATAAGAGTTTATATCTCTACATTGGAATTGAATTTCTTTGTTGAATATTAATGATTTGGGCCCGATATGGTAAGGTTAATAGGACTATATGGAATTATTTTTATATTTCTTACATATTTATAAATCTATCAATTTGACTAATGACATTAAGTCAAAACACTAAAAATGGTGATTAAAAGAGAGCAAGATAATCATTTACAAAAAAAGGGATGAGATAAACAGTTTTATAAATCTTGATACTAATATAAACCAAACTCAATTAGAATTTAAGAAAACTAGAAGCTACCAAATACTAGAGTTAAGACTAAGTAACCAAACTCAATCAAAAAATCAGAATTTAAGAAAACTAAAAGCTATTAAATACTAGGTTTCAAACTAAGTTACCAAACCCAATCAAAATTAAGAGAACTAGAAGCCAGATTTGAATCTGATTAAATTTTAAAATGTATATAAAAATACTAAATAAATGGTATAAATTGGACTACAGCCACTTGAAAATAGTTTAAGCTTATAACATTGTAATCTTGAAATGATTGTATGAATATCCCTAAAATAAAGATTAATAGATTACAAGTAAAAAAACGACCACCTTATGTATATCCCAAATATAAGATATTATTTTACTTGATAACAGAATAGAGAATGTAAAAGTAAACTGATAATTATTTCAAGGATGCAATTATAGCCATTTATATAGATTATAAATAAACAACCATTTATATAGATTGCCCAATTACATTAAGAAATCCATGTTTTAAGTGATCTGTATGATGAAGCTTCAAAAGTAGCCAATCGATTTATTAGAAAAGTTAACTAATATATTAATTTATTAGAAAAGTTAACTAATATATTAAAGGTTTAGGCAAAACTAAAAACTAACGGTCAACGTAAGTCATAAAAGGTTTTTAGAATCCGAAACAACTTTAGAATGCAAACAGACAATTTTATTATGCTTTGAGTGCATTGCAAACCCATGAAATAAGGTCGGGCATGCGCTATGGAGTTTCTCGATCCGACAACCTACCCTACTCCACACTTCTGAAATCTATTCTGAGAAACAAAGTTGTCAACATATCTATCTGTTTTTTAAAGAAAAGTATAAGGTAATGTCTAAAGAATTTAATAGTTGAATAAATAATAACAACATATGTATTAGAAGCCTGGTTATATGCAGGGTCACATAAGTTTTGATGTAATGGCAAGGGGCAAGGGCTATAATTGCATTTTCTTTCCTCTCATTTGCTTTAAACAGATTGGAAAAAGTATATTGAATTGTCCATGGTGACAACACAGTAACAGGCACTTTAAAACATATCTAAATCACTACAGACAAAACTGCTCACGAATGTAAAAGGCACACAGTTCAAGTGCCACAACAACGAAAATATTGCTAGGGTCTGTGCCATCAAACAGAACCAGTGAGACCATTCTCCTCTTCTTTAAGGTACTTTTCATCGTCTTCTTCGTCAGTGACTTTCGATTGAAGCCGGCCTCCAGTCTCACAAAAGAAATATTAGTTTTATTTCTTGAATTCTGGTCCAATTTCTCTTTCTATATAGGTTCCAAATATGCAGAAAACTCGCCTCTCGCTGGCTTTTTCTATCCTTTTTGCTGCTTATCCCTATTTTTTGAAGAAGAAACTTCAATCACTTTTTTGCTCTGTTATTCTGAAAGGAACAAAAATGTTTATTACAGAAGAGTTAAACATTACTACTGCGAGCTTTCTTCTCTCACTTAACTCCGTGGCACATTCAAGTATTCCAAGGAATGATATAATTTGGATAGAACAGGAAAACATTCACTTCTATAGCAATAGCAGAGCTTAACTTAAAACTAATACCGGAGGAGAGCTTTTAGCCTATCCATGATGTATAACTCCCTGATCTATAACTCCTAACTATTATGTAGCTGAACAGCTATTACAAGCGAAAACAATTTAAATTTGTTGGGGATTTTTCTGGCAAAATCCCAAAAACAAACAATTCAAGCACACAGAGGCAATGCTCTGTTTTCTTTACTCCAGGATCTTTTTGCATAGGGAAGCTTTTAATTTTAATTTTTTTTTACTGAGAACAGAGTATTGCACCACCATAAAAAGATTTCTACTCATTAAAACAAAAATCACTGATACATATTCATCCTCTTTCACTCAGAGGGATTCAATGATTTTTATACTGCTGTGTAAAATCTTCATTCACTGTTGTAAAATAACTTTTACATTTACCGCTGTAAAAATAAAAAGATCAACACACTGTTGTGTGGAAATTACGCATTCACCAAAAACTTACATTAACCTTTTCACTATTGTGTGAAAAATTTCATGGTTTTCACTAATACATGCTTCCCCTGGTTTTCTTCATACACTTCTTCGCACTGCTGTGCAAATTTCACTTCTTTCACTTCTTTTCATAAGTTCATTTTTACATTCACACTGATGTGTGTGATTTTCACCTGCACACTGCTTCCCCTTTTCTCCCTACTCGCACTGCTGTGCGTTTCATTCCCAACACAATTCACCAAAAAAAATTACAATGTGTTTTACTTGTTCAGTAAAACAAAACTTACCCCGTGAATAATTAAAAACAATATAATTAAAAACTATATGACATTGCCCATACCTATTATAAATTTGCCATACCTCCGTAGGAAATAAAAACATTAAAATTAAAGTTCTACCAAACAAATTACGAACTAACTTTATTACCCTACTTCAGTAAACGATGGTCAACCCAAAAACTTTTACGCAATGTCAAAATTTATTTGTTGCAGGTTTGTGATGTCCGTCAACCGCTGATTTCCCTTCAAGAAATCGAACGGTCCACAACGATATCGGGTGACCCTTTTTAACCAAACTTTACCTCACGTAACATTTATTGCAGCCTCGTATGCAGCTTTGAACAATCAACGGTGCAGAGCGATGGAGTAGATCGGAAGGCGGAGGAGAATATCGGGTGAGCATTTTTAACCGAACTTTACCACCTGAGAAACTGTCAGAGGGTGACGTCAGGGCTCTGCCACGCATCAGCTCTAAATTTTCTCGGGTTGCCTATGTACAAAAACTGCCTTCACACAAAAGCGGTCCGAGAAACTTACCGGTGGTTTGTGGTTTTTCTTCGGTGGTTTTGGGCGTTGGTACGGTTGCGTTGAAATTACATATTCAACAGTCCCCTTTAATTTCAACTGCTGGGCATTCGGTCATACCCAGACACTTCCTCAAAAATTCAAGGCTTTTCTGATCCAATGGCTTTGTCAAGATGTTTGCAACTTGTTCTTGAGTCCTGCAATGTTCTAGGACAATTTCTCCATTGTTCACCAATTCTCTGATGTAGTGAAACCTTGTATCAATGTGTTTCGTTCTCTTATGAAACACTGAATTCTTTGACAATGCAATAACTGAGCTATTGTCGCAAAAGATCATTGTCGCTTTTGCCTGCTCTTGGCCTAAGCTCCTCAACATCCTTCTCATCCAAACTGCTTGACATGCTGCTGCTGTAGCTGCCACATATTCAGCCTTTGCTGTAGACAATGCTACAATGGACTGCTTCTTAGAAGCCCATGAAATGGCTCCTGAACCCATATGGAAAACATAACCGGAAGTG
>APFE030295273.1:21369-42763 GCA_000404065.3 Pinus taeda | reverse complement strand
TAGCTCAACCAAATCCCATGTTTTATTTCTTTCTATGCCATTTATCTCCTCATCCATAGCTTCTATCCATTTCTTATCCTTAATTGCATCCTTGAAATGAATAGGATCATCAACATGACAAAACAAGGCAAATAAGGAATTCATTCCTTCATCATAAATATCACTTAGATTTCTAAACTTCTTACCTCTTTCATTTGGTGTGCAAGTGCTTGAAGACGCACTTGAATTTCCTCCTTGTGGTGTGCTTGGAAAAGCACTCTCATTTATCCTCAATGGTGTCCCTTGCTGTCCTTGTGTTGGCGCTGCTATTTGGGGATGCATTTCAGCCACCTCCTCATCATCTTCATCATGAGACAAACAATTTTTAACATTCATTATTTTCTCTATGCTTCCATTCCAAGCTTCCTCTTCAATGAATTGAACATCTCTGCTGACGAAAAACTTCTTGGTAGATGGGATATACAACCTGTAGGCTTTTGATTCCTCACTGTATCTAATGAAGATACATTTCTCCCCTTTGCTGTCCAACTTCCTCCTTAGCTAATCTGGAATGTGTGCATAGGCCACACATCCAAAAACTTTCATGTGGGTGACTCCTTGCTTTCTTCCACTCGACACTTCTTCTGGCACCTTGTTCATCACTGCTTTTGTATGACACCTATTCAAAATATACGCTGCACAATGTACAACTTCAGCCCAATAATCATTTGGCAAATGCTTTTTCTTCAACATGCTCCTTGTCGTATCCATGATTGTCTTGTTTTTCCTCTCGGCAACTCCATTTTGCTGCGGAGTGTACCTTCCTGTAAATTGCTTATTAATTCCATTTTCTCTACAAAATCGTAGAAACTCCTTGGAGATATACTCACCTCCTCTATCAGTTCTCAAAACTTTAATGTGCAGCCCGCTTTGGTTTTCCACAAGTGCTTTGAAATTTCGGAACTTTTCAAACACTTCACTTTTGTTTTTAAGAAAATATACCCAAGTTTTTCTTGTAAATTCATCGATAAATGTTAGGAAATATTGGTTGCCTGCTAATGATGCAGCTTGCATCGGTCCACATAAATCTGAGTGGATGATCTCTAAGGGTGCCTTTGCCCTTATGCTTTTACCTGATGGAAAACTTTCTCTATGTTGTTTCCCCAAAATGCAACCTTCACATAGGCTATCTGGTTTCTCTATCAATGGTAATTCTTTCACCATTCCTTTTCTGCTTAACAAGTTTAGACCTCCAAAATTGAGATGTCCAAATCTCAAGTGCCACAACCAATTTTCATCCTTTGGCACGCTTTGGAAGACCTCTTGGGTCACTGCTGCAATTTCATTTTTGTTTTTCAAATCTGCCCTGATCCTGAGAGGGAACATCCTGTTCCTTGTCATCTTCACTTCAGCAATGCATCGTTTGCTGGGTGGTATATCCATGATGGTACACACATCATTCACAAAGTAAACATTGTAACCCTTTTGAACAAGCTGTCCAATACTCAAGAGGTTACATCTCATTCCGGGGACATAATAGACATCTGCTATAGTTTTCCTTTCTCCTTGATTTGTAAATATTTTTACCTCCCCTTTTCCCATAACAGAAACTTTGCTATCAGTTCCTAGTGTGATTTCTGATTTCATATTTTTATCTAGGGCAAAAAAGAGAGCTATATTTCCTGTCATATGGTTGCTGCAACCTGAGTCTAAAAACCATATGTCTTCACTGTTTGTTTCAGCCATGTTACAAGCTAACAACACATTAGTTTGGCTGATGTTCTCTCTAGTAACATTTGCATTTTGTCTATTACTCATATCATGTTGCTTCTTCCTACATTTACTGGCATAATGCCCATATTTTTTACAATAATAGCATTGGACATTGGATTTTTCATACCTTTGTCCTTGAACATGATGTTGTTCTCTTTGTTGGTTGTTGCCTTGGTCTTGGTTCTAATTTGAATTGCTGCCTCTTCCTTGAGCATTTGCTGGACTGTTCCTTCCACCTCTGTTCTGGCTTCTGCCTCTTCCTCTATTGTTTCCTCTGCCTTGACCTCTTCCTCTTCCAAAGGACATATGGGTCTTAAAGGCTTGCTCTAGAGATGCGTTTTCATTCCTACTCAATCTCTGCTCATGTGTTATCAGTGATGCATGTAGCTCATCAACTGAAAAGTTTGAGAGATTCTGTCTCTTCAATGGTGGTGACAATAGCATCAAACTTTGAGGGTAAGACCCTCAATATTTTCTCCACAATCCTCCTTTCTTCAATGGTTTCTCCATAAGTCCTCATCTGTGTGATCAGACCAATTACATGTATGAAGAATGAGTCAATGTTGTCTGACTCCTTCATGCACAGATTCTCAAAATCTCTCCTCAACCACTGTAGTTTTGCTGTCTTCACTTTCTCCATGTCTTGATAGGCTGTCTTGAGGGTTTGCCATGCTTCATTGGATGTCTTAGCTGTTGCTATCCTTAGAAACACACTTCGGTCCACTGCTTGATACAAAAACACAAGGGCTTTTGAGTCATTTTTCCGATTGCTCTTTAATAGATCTTTCTCTGCCTGAGTTAATCTATTAAATTCATTTTCATCTGCTGGTTCTTCAAAACCATCTTGAACTAATTCCCATAAATCTTGAGAGGCAAACAGGGCTCTCATGGTTTTGCCCCAATAGTCATAGTTTTTCCCATTAAACTGTGGGAGCTGGGTGTTAAACATACCCATACCAATGCTTGTGCTGGCCATTCCTTGCATCCTTAGTTATGCTTCAATTTCTTGACTGTGTATTTTAAAACAAACTGACTGCTTCTTCAGCAACACATTAAAAAACTTTGTGAAATACCTGAAGTATTTTCTTGATTGAGCCTTCACTCTGCTGGAGAAGATCTATTGCTGCAACAAAAGACTCCTCCCTTCAGCTTCTTTGTCACCTTCAAAGAGCCTAAGCCTGCTCTGATACCACTGTTGGGGATTTTTCTGGCAAAATTCCAAAAACAAACAATTCAAGCACACAAAGGCAATGCTCTGGTTTTTTTACTCCAGGATCTTTTTGCACAGGGAAGCTTTTAAATTTTTTTTACTGAGAACAGAGTATTGCACCACCATAAAAAGATTTCTATTCATTAAAACAAAAATCACTGATACATATTCATCCTCTTTCACTCAGAGGGATTCACCAAAACATTTCAAGAGAAATTACTCTGTCTCCTTTTACAAAATGATTTTTACACTGCTGTGTAAAATCTTCATTCACTGCTGTAAAATAACTTTTACATTTACTGCTGTAGAAATAAAAAGATCAACACATTGCTATGTGGAAATTACGCATTCACCAAAAATTTACATTAACCTTTTCACTGCTGTGTGAAAGATTTCATGGTTTTCACTGATACATGCTTCCCCTGGTTTTCTTCATACAATTCTTCGCACTGCTGTGCAAATTTCACTTCTTTTCATAAGTTCATTTTTACATTCACACTGCTGTGTGTGATTTTCACCTGCACACTGCTTCCCTTTTTCTCCCTACTCGCACTGCTGTGCGTTTCATTCCCAATATAATTCACCAAAAAAAATTACAATGTGTTTTACTTGTTCAGTGAAACAAAACTTACCCCGTGAATAATTAAAAATAATATAATTAAAAACTATATGACATTGCCCATACCTATTATAAATTTGCCATACCTCCGTAGGAAATAAAAACATTAAAATTAAAGTTCTACCAAACAAATTACGAACCAACGTAAATACCATTTATTACCCTACTGCAGTAAACGAAGGTCAACCCAAAAACTTTTACGCAATGTCAAAATTTATTTGTTGCAGGTTTGTGATATCCGTCAACCGTTGATTTGCTCTCAAGAAATCGAACGGTCCACAACGATATCGGGTGACCCTTTTTAACCGAACTTTACCTCACGTAACATTTATTGCAGCTTTGTATGCAACTTTGAATAATCAACGGTGGAGAGCGAGGGAGTAGATCGGAAGGCGGAGGAGAATATCGAGTGAGCATTTTTAACCGAACTTTACCACCCAAGAAACTCTCAGAGGGTGACGTCCCACTCGTCCGCTCTAAATTTTTCTCGGGTCGCTTATGTACGAAAATTGCCTTCACACAAAAGCGGTCGGAGAAACTTACCAGCAGTTTGTGATTTTGCTTAGGTGGTTTTGGGCGTTGGTACGGCTGCTTTGAAATTACATATTCAACAAAATTACCTTGTCTGCATCAATTGCAGCAATAGTTAAGCCAGGACTTCTAACAGCTCTTTCTTTAGGTCAAAAAAATCTTTTAACCTTTTCTTTTCACTCTTTGCAACCTCTACATTCATTAGGTTTTGCTGGACCTGCAAAATCAAAAAATAAAATCCACTGACTTATTAAAATATAAAATCCGCACACAGAGAAAACGATGCCAAAACCGTGTAAAGCAGAGATAAGTAGAGGGTTCTTAATCTCCCCTCGCTAAAGCTTGACACAAAAGAAAGGGCTGACATGGATCCGGGGAAGCTTTAACAAACAATTTCATGTTAGTAATCACATAGAGAGGACTAATATAGGTTCGGGGAAGATTTCAATTGGCAATTTCATATGAATAATTGAACGATTTCAGCAACAAGAATTTACTGGAAAAGGCTCCTCAAACGTAACCTATGAAAACTCAACCTATTAAAGCTTTCATTTTGATATTCAATCCCAATTTCATGGGTTGCCTTAAATTCGATGGTGCTGCCAAACAAAACCTGCTCAAGGGAGCCAATGGGGAATAGTGACGAAGGATAATTAAGACAGACTGGTCGACACATATGCAATGAGGATAAGTCCTGTCAGGATCAATAAGAGAAACTCATAACTTTACTAACAGGTTTGTCTGTGCAAGAAGCTTAAAAGAGGCAAGCTGCTAATATAAGAAGATTCAGTTCTCAGTGTTAAACTTATTAATGAGCTGTCGAACATAACTAACATGAGGATGCAAGGTTTGTCGGAGAAAGAAAATGATTTGAATTTATTTTTATCAGAAAACAGGTACCGCAACATATTTGTTATATTTTTTTTGGCATATTTTTTGGTGTAATTTGTTCAAAATGTATTGAAATCACAAATTGAATTATGAACTTTCTACCATCTAAGTGATCCAAAAGTTTTTCAAAATGCTAATACATTTAAAAAAAAAAAAGATTTTATTGGGGCCAAATTGGAGCCAAAAACATCAAAACATATAAACACCTTTAAAAAAAAGAGCTGAAAATAAAATGATGTAGTAAATAAAATGATCAAATTGGACCCAAGCTTTATACTGTAACATCTACCTATTACTGAACACAGTGATTGGAACCCAGGACTGTCAGACCATTGAATATTAATTATAATATTTAGGTCGATGGGAATTCGAATAATAATTAATATTTGGGTAGATCGGATTTAGTTCACATCTTGTCATGATACAATAACACATCTTTTCATAGCAGGTACATAATTTCAGTAAAACCAACGAGTAGAATGCGTCTTTGAACTATTGAGAGGAACAAGTCTTTACAGTTGCAAAGGACACAAGGGACAACATAAAATATTTGAAATCTTGACAGAGATCCAATAGAAAAAATGATTCGAATGATAATTTAATAGTTGGGGAGATCGGATTTAGTTTACATCTTATCAGGATAAATAGAAACAATAACACAACTTTTTGTAGCAGGTACTTAATTTCAGTAAAACCATTGAGCAAAACGCGCCTTTGAACTATTGAGAGGAACAAGTGTTTACAGTTGCAATGGACACAAGGGACAATAGAATAGATTTTAAGTCTTGACAGAGATGCAATAGAGAAAGTGATTAGAATAATAACTTAATATTTGGGGAGATCGGATTTAGTTTACATCTTATCAGGATAAATAGAAACAATAACACAACTTTTTATAGCAGGTACTTAATTTCGGTAAAATCATTGAGCAGAACGCGTCTTTGAACTATTGAGAGGAACAAGTGTTTACGGTTGCAGAGGACACAAGTAACAACTGAAAGATTTGAAGTCTTAGCAGAGATCTAATAGAGGAAATGAATGAGGTAAATTAAAAACAATTGATCTTATCAAAATGATTGACCGACACTCTATATATATGTTTTCCGGTTAAAGTTAGCTTAGGGAGCTCCTCTATTGCATGAAAAAACTACCTATCCACTAATACTTTAGTAGCAACGCACAACCTTTTATAGCATATACTTAATTTCAGTAAGATAAATGAGCAGGACGAATCTTTAAATTATTAAAATGATTCAGTGTTTACAGTTGCAAAGGAGACAAGCGACAACGGAGGGGATTTTAAGTCTCGACAGAGATCTAATAGAAAAAATGGAAAAAATGAGTGAGGATAAATTAAAAACCACTGAACATTATATTTTTTAATAATTTTGTTAATTAAAAAATATTTTTGTTAATTAAGTTTACTCTAGGCTAAGGCTAGCATTCATGAGATGCGATTACAAAGATTGGGCAAAGTTCGGCCAAGATGCCCCTTGATAATTTAATTTCTCAAAAATTTAAACCTAAAGATTTTAATTCAACTCTTCCTATATTATTTTATTATTATTTATCTAGTTATTTCTTATTTATTATCACTTATTTGCTCTATTATATTTTTATTATTTTATTATTATTTATTTATTTATATATTTTAAGGTTTATTATTATTTGTTTTTACTATTATTTATATTATTATATTTATTTATTTTTAATTTTAGAATTTATTATTTAAACTAAATTAGAATATAATTTAACTATTTTTTTTAAAGTAATTTTTTAATATTTTTTCCCCAAACTATTTCTTAATCTAACAGTTAGTTTTTAACGGCTAGTTCCCAACAGCTACCTCAAGACCCCAAGACCCGGATGCTTTTCTGTTATTTAATCTTTTGTTAAGACTGTTTTTCTCATTATTTGTCCTGAGGATGAACCACATTAGTTGGTTCAAAACGTCAACCCATTCTATAACATGTGATTAATTTGGAAGACATACTAATTATCGATATGGATCACAAAAGTCAGAGATCTAACTCGTAAATTTTAATATCCCATTTCTTACTCCCTTTATGTCAATTGAGATTAAGTTCAACCTTAGTTTTTTTGACCTAACAATTGTTTATGTAGTAAGTTAGCCAAATTAAAGTAAGCATCTAAACCTAAGATCTAATAAACAAACCTATTTATTTGCAAGCACCCCTTCCCATTTCATTTTAAAAAAAGAAGAAAATTAGATAGAGAAAATGTTGTTCTAGAAGCCTCAATGATGAAAGTCAAAGTAGTAGGAACCCCCTTAGGAGTTTATGATGAAACAAGCCAAATTGTTGATAAATACACAACACATCTCACTCAAAACTTTAAGTTCGTATATTTAATGGGTAAAAGTGTTGGAAGGCATCTTGCTTGTTGGAATAAAGGGCTTCAAACCCAAAGTACTAAATAAGCTAGCTCCCAACTCCATTAAAGAAATAAGTCCAACCGAGATTTCCCTTGCCCTATAATGATAGTATTTAGTTGATTACTAAAATACTTTAAAATCTTTTTATAGTCTAGCTTAAACATATTAGGGAAGAAATATTCTATCTAGAAAAATTTTGTTATAGTTTCTCTATCAAAAATAATGAACAATTTGTTGGGGCACCCATTTGCCTAGCTAGATGAATTTTTTAAATACTATTCTGCAATTGAATGAAGCTTTGTAAGGCACTTCACTGCTTGAATGAGTAGGTCACCTTGATAAATTTCATTCATATCATAAAATGCCAAGGAATAAATAGGCATATCCATATGAAATATCCCAACCAAGACTAGTAAGTTCATAGTCCCAACCAAGTCATTAACTAAACAAAACCTGCACTATGAAACAATTAAGATACGAAAGTGTTGAAGAAATTGTACAACACTAGTCTCACTAAACAAGAACCTAACACAACTAGGCAAGTTCAAAATATTAGTAAGAAGGAAAAGAATGACCTTACCAACTACCCCTTAATTATATTTGTAAAATTACATATTTGGAAAATCATGCACACCTCCAGCAACATTCACAATATGATACTCTTCGAGCTCTTAAGAGCAATATAATGGATGACAATTTCAAAATATCAACAATCTCCCATTTTCCTCTTGGTAAATTATAGTGCGGATATATCCTTGAAACTAAATAATGACATAGAAATTAAAACTACTCTGGTTCTTCCACATCTGTTAATACAAATTATAAGAAATAAGAGAATTAACCCATCCTCTAACTTGGGCCTTGCTATACACAAAGAATGAATATATTAAACTATATTGAAATTTTAATAGAGACGAATACTTAATAAGTTTCCTACATATCTAATGACCCAATTTAAAAGGAAATAATTCAATTTTATAAAGATAAATTAAAACAAAAGCAAAAACATTTGTTCTTTTTCCTCATGGGTAGGTCAATCCAAGAATTATGTACACCAAAGATTAAAAAATGGTTTTAAAAAAAAATTAATATTGTTCATGCACTACTATGTGGAAGTGAATGAGAGCTTCCTATGAGATAAGAGTTTATATCTCTACATTGGAATTGAATTTCTTTGTTGAAGATTAATGATTTGGGCCCGATATGGTAAGGTTAATAGGACTATATGGAATTATTTTTATATTTCTTACATATTTATAAATCTATCAATTTGACTAATGACATTAAGTCAAAACACTAAAAATGGTGATTAAAAGAGAGCAAGATAATCATTTACAAAAAAAGGGATGAGATAAACAGTTTTATAAATCTTGATACTAATAGAAACCAAACTCAATTAGAATTTAAGAAAATTAGAAGCTACCAAATGCTAGAGTTAAGACTAAGTAACCAAACCCAATCAAAAAATCAGAATTTAAGAAAACTAAAAGCTATTAAATACTAGATTTCAGACTATTAATTACCAAACCCAATCAAAATTAAGAGAACTAGAAGCCAGATTTAAATCTAATTAAATTTTAAAATGTATATAAAAATGCTGAATAGATGGTATAAATTGGACTAAAGCCACTTGAAAATAGTTTCAAGCTTATAACATTATAATCTTGAAATGATTGTATAAATATCCCTGAGAAAAAGAGATTAATAGATTACTCAGTAAAAAAAAGACCACCCTATGTGTATCCCAAAGATATGATATTCTTTTACTTGATAACTGATAATTGTTTCAAGGATGCAATTATAGCCATTTATATAGATTATAAATAAGCAACCATATATATATATATTGGCCAATTACATTAAGAAATCGATGTTTTAAGTGATCTGTATGACGAAGCTTCAAAAGTAGCCCATTGATTTATTAGAAAAGTTAACTAATATATTAAAGGTTTAGGCAAAACTGAAAATTAACGGTCAAGGTAAGTCATAAAAGGCATTTAGAATCCGAAACAACTTTAGAATGCAAACAGACAATTTTATTATGCTTTGAGTGCATTGCAAACCCATGAAATAAGGTCGGGCATGCGCTATGGATTTTCTCGATCCGACAACCTACCCTACTCCACACTTCTGAAATCTATTCTGAGAAACAAAGTTGTCAACATATCTATCTGGTTTTTTAAGAAAAGTATAAGGTAATGTCTAAAGAATTTAATAGTTGAATAAATAATAACAACATATGTATTAGAAGTCTGGATATATGCAGGGTCACATAAGTTTTGATGTAATGACAAGGGGCAAGGGCTATAATTGCATTTTCTTTCCTCTCATTTGCTTTAAACAGATTGGAAAAAGTATATTGAATTGTCCATGGTGACAACACAGTAATAGGCACTTTAAAACATATCAAAATCACTACAGACAAAACTGCTCACAAATGTAAAAGGCACACAGTTCAAGTGCAACAACAACGAAAATATTGGTAGAGTCTGTGCCATCAAACGGAACCAGTGAGACCATTCTCCTCTTCTTTAAGGTACTTTTCATTGTCTTCTTCGTCAGTGACTTTTGATTGAAGCCGGCCTCCAGTCTCACAAAAGAAATATTAGTTTTATTTCTTAAATTTTGGTCCAATTTTTCTTTCTATATAGTTTCCAAATATGCAGAAAACTCGCCTCTCGCTGGGTTTTTCTATCTTTTTTGCTGCTTATCCCTATTTTTTGAAGAAGAAACTTCAATCACTTTTTTGCTCTGTTATTCTGAAAGGAACAAAAATGTTTATTACAGAAGAGTTTAACATTACTACTCCGAGCTTTCTTCTCTCACTTAACTCCGTGGCACATTCAAGAGTTCCAAGGAATGATATAATTTGGATAGAATGAAAACATTCACTTCTATAGCAATAGCAGAGGTTAACTTAAACTCATACCGGAGAAGAGCTTTTAGCCTATCCATGATGTATAACTCCATGATCTGTAACTCCTAACTATTATGTAGCTGCACAGGTATTACAAGCGAAAACAATTCAAATTACCTTGTCTGCATCAATTGCAGCAATAGTTAAGCCAGGACTTCTAAAAGCTCCTTCTTTAGGTTAAGAAAATCTTTTAACCTTTTCTTTTCACGCTTTGCAACCTCTACATTCATTAGTTTTTGCTGGACCTGCAAAATCAAAAAATAAAATCCATTGACTTATTAAAATATAAAATCCGCACACACAGAAAACGATGCAAAAACCGTGTAAAGCAGAGATAAGCAGAGGGTTCTTTATCTCCCCTCGCTAAAGCTTCACACAAAAGAAAGGGCTGATATGGATCCGGGGAAGCTTTAACAAACAATTTCATGTTAGTAATCACATAGAGAGGACTAATATAGGTTCGGGGAAGATTTCAATTGGCAATTTCATGTGAATAATCGAACAATTTCAGCAACAAGAATTTACTGGAAAAGGCTCATCAAATGTAACCTATGAAAACTCGACCTATTAAAGCTTTCATTTTGATATTCAATCCCAATATCATGGGTTGTCTTAAATTCGATGGTGCTGCCAAACAAAACCTGCTCAAGGGAGCCAATGGGGAATAGTGACGAAGGATAATTAAGACAGATTGATCGACACATATGCAATGAGGATAACTCCTGTCAGGATCAATAAGAGAAAACCATAACTTTACTAACGGGTTTGTCTGTGCAAGAAGCTTAAAAGAGGCAAGCTGCTAATATAAGAAGATTCAGCTCTCAGTGTTAAACTTATTAATGAGCTGTCGAACATAACTAACATGAGGATGCAAGGTTTGTCGGAGAGAGAAAATTATTTGAATTTATTTTTATCAGAAAACAGGTACCGCAATTACTTGTTATATTTTTTTGAAGTTTTTTGGCATATTTTCGTGTTGAATTTGTTCAAAATTGATTAAAATCACAAATTAAATCGTGAACTTTCCACCCTCTAATTGATCCAAAAGTTTGTCAAAATGCTAATATATCTAAAAAACAAATCAAGATTTTTTTGAGAAAATTGCAGCCAAAAACTTCAAAACATATAAACACCTTTATTTTTTAAAGGCTGAAAATAAAATAATGTAGTCAATAAAATGATCAAATTGGACCCGAGCTTTATGCTGTGACATCTACCTATTACTGAACATAGTGATTGGAACCCAGGACTATCAGACCATTGAATATTAATTATAATATTTAGGTTGATGGGAATTCGAATAATAATTTAATATTAAGGGAGATCGGATTTAGTTTACATCTTATCATGATACAATAACACAGCTTTTCATAGCAGGTACTTAATTTCAGTAAAGTCTTTGAGCGGAACGCGTCTTTGAACTATTGAGAGGAACAAGTCTTTGCAGTTGCAAAGGACACCAGGGACAACATAAAAGATTTTAAGTCTTGACAGAGATTCAATAGAAAAAATGATTCGAATAATAATTTAATAATTGGGGAGATCGAATTTAGTTTACATCTTATCAGGATAAATAGAAACACTAACACAACTTTTTTTAGCAGGTACTTAATTTCAGTAAAATCATTGAGCAGAACACGTCTTTGAACGAGGAACAAGTGTTTACAGCTGCAATGGACACAAGGGACAATAGAAAAGATTTTAAGTCTTGACAGAGATCCAATAGAAAAAATGATTCGAATAATAATTTAATATTTGGGGAGATCGGAGTTAGTTTACATCTTATCAGGATAAATAGAAGCAATAATACAACTTTTTATAGCAGGTACTTAATTTCAGTAAAATCATTGAGCAGAACGCGTCTTTGAACTATTGAGAGGAACAAGTGTTTAGGGTTGCAAAGGAGACAAGGGACAACAGAAAAGATTTTAAGTCTTAACACAGATCTAATGGAGGAAATGAATGAGGTAAATTAAAAACAATTGATCCTATCAAAATGATTGACCGACACTCTATATATATGTGCTGCCAAAGAAAACCTGCTGAAGGGAGCCAATAGGGAATAGTGACGAAGGGTAATTAAGACAGACTGATCGACACATATGCAATGAGGATAAGTCCTATCAGGAGCAATAAGAGAAAATCATAACTTTACTAACGGGTTTGTCTGTGCAAGAAGCTTAAAAGAGGCAAGCTGGTAATATAAAAGATTGAGCTGTCACTGTTAATCTTATTAATGAGCTGTCGAACATAACTAACATGAGGATGCAAGGTTTGTCGGAGAAAGAAAATGATTTGAATTTATTTTTATCAGAAAACAGGTACCGCAACATATTTGTTATATTTTTTTGGCATATTTTCTGGTGGAATTTGTTCAAAATGTATTGAAATCACAAATTGAATTATGAACTTTCTACCATCTAAGTGATCCAAAAGTTTTTCAAAATGCTAATACATTTAAACAAAAAAAAAAAAAAAAATGGACCAAATTGGAGCCAAAAACATCAAAACATATAAACACCTTTCAAAAAAAGAGCTGAAAATAAAATGATGTTGTAAATAAAATGATCAAATTGGACCCAAGCTTTATAATGTTACATCTACCTATTACTGAACACAGTGATTGGAACCCAGGACTGTCAGACCATTGAATATTAATTATAATATTTAGGTCGATGGGAATTCGAATAATAATTAATATTTGTGGAGATCGGATTTAGTTCACATCTTATCATGATACAATAACACAACATTTCATAGCAGGTACATAATTTCAGTAAAATCATCGAGTAGAATGCGTCTTTGAACTATTGAGAGGAACAAGTCTTTACAGTTGCAGAGGACACAAGGGACAAAATAAATTTTTTGAAGTCTTGACAGAGATCCAATAGAAAAAATGATTCGAATAATAATTTAATAGTTGGGGAGATCGGATTTAGTTTACATCTGATCAGGATAAATAGAAACAATAACATAACTTTTTATAGCAGGTACTTAATTTCAGTAAAATCATTGAGCAAAACGCGTCTTTGAACTATTGAGAGGAACAAGTGTTTACAGTTGCAATGGACACAAGGGACAATAGAATAGATTTTAAGTCTTGACAGAGATCCAATAGAAAAAGTGATTCGAATAATAACTTAATATTTGGAGAGATCGGATTTAGTTTACATCTTATCAGGATAAATAGAAACAATAACACAACTTTTTATAGCAGGTACTTAATTTCAGTAAAATCATTGAGCAGAACGCGTCTTTGAACTATTGAGAGGAACAAGTGTTTACGGTTGCAAAGGACACAAGTAGCAACAGAAAAGATTTGAAGTCTTAGCAGAGATCTAATAGAGGAAATGAATGAGGTAAATTAAAAACAATTGATCTTATCAAAATGATTGACCGACACTCTATATATATGTTTTCCGGTTAAAGTTAGCTTAGGCTAAAACCAGCTCCTCTATTGGATGAAAAAACGACCTATCCACTAATACTTTAGTAGTAAAGCACAACTTTTTATAGAATATACTTAATTTCAGTAAGATAAATAAGCAGGACGAATCTTTAAATTTTAAAAATGATTTAGTGTTTACAGTTGCAAAGGAGACAAGCGACAACGGAGGGTATTTTAAGTCTCGACGGATATCTAATAGAAAAAATGGAAAAAGTGAGTGAGGATAAATTAAAAACCACTGAACATTATATTTTTTAATATTTTTGTTAATTAAGTTTAGTCTAGGCTAAGGCTAGCATTCATGAGATGCGATTACAAAGATTGGGCAAAGTTCGGCCAAGGATGTCCCTTGATAATTTAATTTCTCAAAAATTTAAACCTAAAGATTTTAATTCAACTCCTCCTATAAAATTTAAACCTAAAGATCGATGCTATGCTTGATCCAATGCTATACTGGTTCTAAAAAACCTAAAGATCAATGCTATGCTAGATCCATTGCTATACTGGTTCTGGAAAACGAGAAATGAAAGAGGAGAAATCTTTATCTTAGTAACTATAGATCCTTTCAGTGAAATCAATTGTACTTACTAGTGAAATTAGTCTCGGCCTCGTCACGGGTGCAATCATCCTCATCGTCGGCGGGGTTGGAGGCATTTACGGTCTCATTGTCTTAATCATCGTGTCCATGTAGCACGGCACGGGTTACAGGTTCGACTTCTTCCTGGTCCTCTTCCTTCTTCATCTTCGTCGCCGCACGATTCTTAATTCCCTGGTTTTTCCTCGGAGGAGGCGAGGTCGTCAGTAAATTTTTCGCGTACTGGCACATGGCTCAGATCTTCAGTCGGATGATTGATCCGAGAACCAGATCGAACGCTGTACACAGACTGCAAATAAATCATTGAGTAGCGAGGGTTTTGAAAATTAATTAAATATTATTTCTATTCTCGGTTCACTTTCGACGCCGTGAGTGGCTTTCAGTGATAAGGAAAAGATTTTAACGTCCTTTTCCATGTTCACCTTAACACGGATGGCGAAGTGTAGAGTCTGACAGGTTGCAAAAGTCGCTCTTTTACCTTTTCCATATTTATGTGTGGCTATATGGAATTTTTTCCCACTTTTTTGCATCATTTTCACCTTTTCGTGGAATGTACAGACCAATGGTTTGCAGAAATCCTTAATTTTTTAATATTTATTTGTGACGCTCTTGTGAATGTTAATTTATAAATTTTATATTTATACAAATGTAAAATTAGATAAAAGGTATATTTTTATTAATTTTTAAAAATGTATTAGAAGGTGTAAAAGATTAAAGCATGGAGATATATAAAATATTTGTGTAGTTTAATTAATACGTTTTTTATTTTTAAGTTTATTTTTGCCCTAAAACCACTCTGTTTAAGAAATATAAATTTTAAGTTTTCTTATCCCAATTCAATTAATTAAATAAATTAGAATTAGGCAACTTAGTTTTAATAATTAAAATAAAATAATATAACATTCTATTATATAATTTTTTAAAGTATATGATTATAAACAAGTTAAATTAAATAATTTATTAACCCAAGAAAAATATATTAATATGATAAAATTGAATAACTGATATATTATAAGTAGTTATTTATTCTATTACATTTTATTTATTAATATTTTAAATATTATTTTTAATTAAGCCGTTTTAGATACCTATTGATGGTCAACCCTATCAACCTAGCTGTTTGGATGATCTCTCTGTATATAATTGGCAGCCATGATTTGACTCCTCAACTTGTCCTAACGATGAACCACACTAGTTGGTTCGAAACTCCACACTAGTTGGTTCGAAACTCCTCAACTCACACTAGTTGGTTCGAAACTCCTCAACTTGTCCTGACAATGAACCACACTAGCTGGTTCGAAACGCGTGGACAAAGGTTTTCTACATGTGATTTACCCCAAAAATCTTCTTAATAATTGTTATGGATCACAGAAGCCTCAATTCAACAAGTTTTAATTTGTTTAATTTGCGAATTTTGAGTGCATTAAAGGTTTTTTTAGGTTCTAAATTTATTTATGCATTCAAAATTACAATTTATACAACAACAAATTATAATCTTGCTCAAAAGTGTATTGCCCAATTTTAATTTAGTTAAATTGCACTTAAAATATATAGTGTTATATTGAAATGAATTATAAAATTTTTTAATATTAACATTATTTTTTATAATAAATATATTTTGAGTGGATTTAATTGTTAAGTGTATGTGTTTCCTCATAACAGATCATAGATTTAAATCCAAAAGGGCTAGAGTATGTACACATCTGTAGATTTTAACACTGAAATATAATTTGTACATTTTAACAGTGAAATATAATTTTTACACTGAAATATAATTTGTATAACCTTTATTTATATATCTAAAAGATAATTATTATCTATCCTAAAATTGCTCCAATAATTTTGCATTTATACAATCAAGATATAATTATTTATTTTGATCTTTTTATAAAACATGTATATTGGCATACGGTAGAAAATATATGATTATATTATACAATTATTATTTTTATTTTGCTCAATTGAGCTTGGACGCCCCTTGGGATAGTTTAATTCCCCCCAAAGTGGCTTCCACCCTCAACCCCTCCCCATGAGTGGGAATTAAACTAGGCCAAGTAATATAATTAATTTTTTATCTTGTAGATTGTCTTATTTATAATAGTTATATTGATTTTTTTTTATTTTTTTATTTTTTTTTTTTTAGTTCTTTATTATTAACAATCAATTATTTTTAGTGGTGTAAATAAGTTCACTACGAAATGTATTATTAAGGCACCCTTTACAAAGTTGTTAATTCAAACTTTTCCTAATTATGTATTGTGCTTGGGAGGTGTACCTTGCAGCTAAAGGTTATATTGATAGGAGTAGGAATTTACCTTGTGTCATGCGAGTATAAGCTTCACTTAGCCCCATGTCACACTTTTACAATCCAAACTTAGCTCCCAATTCCTCTGGACAAAAAAAAAAACTATTATAACTAGCATAGATCCATCTTAACCCTAGATTTATCATCCCCAAGAGGAGTCAAACCTTTTGGTTCATCTTGGTGCTTGATAGATCTCTTGATATTTCTAGTGTGAGATGGATATATGTTCTCTCTCTCTCTCTCTCTCTCTCTCTCTCTCTCTCTCTAGATTTGAGCAATGAAATAATTACATATCTCCATTTTTGGAAATACACCAATAAAATGTTATGTTGATACAATTATTTATATTCTAACTTTCAATATAGGAATTCCCTACTACATGGGAAGACAAGTATACTAATCTAAAAATCCAAATGCTCACCCATGTCGGAAAATAAAAGAAATTGATTCCCTTATCTATGATAAATAGATCTTTTTATTTATGGCTTTCAGAGTTATTTTCATCTATAGTAGAAAAGACCCACACCTACACTCTAGAATAACCACCTCTACTTTGTACTGTAAACCAAAAAAATATATTGGAAAAATCTTACAATGTCATTCCTACAAGGAGAAGATAAACAACATATAAGTGAAAATATCATTGAAAGCATCCCTTCCTTCTACCCAGTTTTCTGTGTTTTCTTGCTTTCTTGAACCAAGGAAAGAATAGGAAATATAAAAAAGATTCACAGTGGAAAGGAATCCACTAGTAGAAAATGATGAAATTAGTGACTAGGTGACTAAAAAAGTTAGTCCCGCAATTATTTCAAGTGAATTACTACTAATCTTGAGCAATTTTAAGTGACCGAACTAAGGATGACTAACTTAAATGACTAATTTAGTCTAGGGATAAACTATACGACTAGACAATAAGTGACTAAACTAAAAGTGAGTAACTTAAATCACTAATTTAGTCTAGGATTAAAATATATGACTAGATAATAAGTGACAAAATTAATAATGATTAACATAAATGACTATTATAGTCTAAGAATAAAAATATGACCAAATAACAAGTACAACAAGGATATGAATTAGTCATTTATGTTAGTAATTTTTTTTGTCACTCTAGAAATGGAAAATTGCAATTTTGATACCAAAGTGTTACATTTCACTATAGGGGTCTATGGATCCATATACATTGTTAAAATTATGAATACCCTTTTGCCTTTAAAGTTTAACACTACAGGTGGATTTAGAGACCCCCTTCTTTGAATCCATGTGCAATGTTAAATTTAGAGACAAAGGGGTCTGTAAGTCCATCTGCAACATTAAAAGTTAGAGACCCTTATCTCCAATGTTAAAATTTAGGTAGATAGATTCAACGACCCCCTCAAAGGGGTCCATGAATACATCTATAATGCTAAAATTATAACACTTTTATACAATCATTACTAAACCAACACAAAATTTGCTATTAAAATGATTAATCACAACATCTATTAACATACTCAATATCCTTGTCATAAATAGAAAATTATATGTGTGTGTGTGTGTGTGTGTGTTTCTTCTTAATGACTATCATGGCCACCACATTTTTACTATTAACATATGGGGTTGGTGAAGCTATAACAAAACCCTCTTTGTTTCCTTCCTTCCATAGCTTTTTAGTTATCACAAGTTTATTTTATTTTTCATTTTAAATTTCCCTCTACACATTTACATTTACTTTTCATTTTAAATTTCCCTTTGCACATTTACATTTATTTTTCATTTTAAATTCCCCTTTGCACATCCTTGAGAGGTGGTGGGCCACTTGACAAAAACTAATTAGTGGAATATCAAGTGAGAAAGAGAGGCGGACACCCTACAGGACAAAGTGAAACTACTACAGGTTGAAGCTGAAACAACTTTTGATCCAATAGTTCCCAAATTAAAGCAGGATGGAATTAATGAGTTGGACCCTCAAAGACTTCTCATCCATTCAATGCGCCAAGCTATGAATGAAACTAAATCTTTCAGAATAGTTGGTCTTCATGGATCCTACATTGATTATGGATATTCATTCATGGACTCTGAGTCATGGAAGTGATCCAGTCCATACTTAAATAGGAACGCAACAAATTACAGAGATAACCATAAACACATATATGCAGTGGAAATAATACTTCATTTCATTAATGTAAAATACTGAAATATGCTTACAAACAATAGTGGAAATAAACCAGCTAGGGCGATGGTAGCTTATCTCTGAGAAGAGATGTGGTGGCTACATGCCTCTGAACTGTGTTACAATGAGGCTCAAAGGCATATTTATTGTTGAGAAACAATGGAAAACCCTTAACATTCCAAAACCTAACCCTAGAAGATGAAATGCCAAACTGTGGGCCCCGTTTCGGTAAATTGGTACATCAACTTCCCGGGGTTGTAACTTTGGCATACGATCTCCGTTTGACGCTTACAATAGCTCGTTAGAAAGATCTATTTGAAAATTAGCAATTTGGGGAGGGAAACATCGGTCCATGGACCCATGATGCCCCTAGATTTCCCAAAAAACATCGTTTAGGGCCTCAAAACGGCTCCAGAAGTTCAACACCCGAAAAACTGCTAAAAATAGTAACTTGTGCTACAATTAAGGAAACAGAAAATGCTAGGAGAAACAATGGTGGGGGTCTATGTGGACTTGGCAAATGGCCACCAATATCCACCTGGATCATTCCTCCCCCCTTAGGAAGCAACGGTCCCCATTGTGTTGAGTTCATCTATGAGATGAGGAAACTTTTGCTGAACTTGGTCCCGGTGAGCCACTTGCCCTGGTGAAGGAGTTTGCCTGCTTTGACAACTTGATATAGCTGGATATTCTATTGGCAAGTGTTCTTGATATGTGTGTCCATGATCGAATTAGTTGCAGATTGTTCCATGCAATCTGGATTTAATTCTGTGGGTGTGAGATGTTCTGCAATGTCGGATGTGTCTAGCAATGGTGGAAAGTATGGCCGAAGGCGGTCCACATTGAACACTGGGTGCAGGCCAAGGAATGGGGGAATGTTGAGCTCAAATGCATTGTCTCCCACAAGCCTTAGTAATGGTGTAAGGACCATAGCATACTTGTCTCAATTTTCGATAGGCTCTAGTAAGGCATTCCTTTTGCAAATGCAACTAGACTTTATTGCCCACCTGAAACTTGTGTGGCACCTGATGTTGATCATGTCGCTGCTTATACTTGGCATTTGATTTCTCCAGAATGTCATGGACCTGCTGGTGAATATGTTGGATGTGCTCAATGAAGCTGGTTGCCTTTGTCTGTTTCCGGACTGGACATGAGCCGAATCTGTGTGAGTAGCTGCAAGTGGCATGGCCACATCAATGGGGCATAGTGGCTGGAATTCGAAGCCCACCTGAAAAGGGATATGGCCAGCTGAGCTGTGAAGAGCTTAGTTATAACTGTGCTGAACATAGGGGAGGCTCTCGTCCCATGTGCGTGGATGCCTTGAGTTGTACATGCGCAGAATGTGTACAATCATCCTATTGATAACCTCTATCTCACCATCAGTTTGAGGATGGAAGGCTATGGACTTAGTGAGTTTGGTGTCCAACATTGACTAGAGACTGGACCAAAATGTACTGAGGAACCAACTGTCCTGATCTGAGATGATAGATTGTGGGATCCCAAAGTGCACCCACACTCATTCAAAGAAGAGTTTAGCAGTGGATTCTACTGTGATATTCTTCTTGTAGGCCACCATAATGGCCATCTTCGAGAACCTGTCGACGACCACAAAAACACAGTCATTTCCATGCTTAGTGGAAGGAAGGCCTGACATTTAATCCATGAAGATGGATTCCCAAGGTCGACTAGGGGTAGGCAGTGGGGTATAGACACCTTGCTTCTTGATGGTCGGTTTGGCAATGGCACAGGAAGTACATGATTTGATGTACTTCCCAACATCTTGTCGAAGATTCAGCCAATAGAAATACTTTTGCAGTATTGCCACCATTTTCTCGACCCTAAAATGCCCAATAGCCAGACTGTAGTGTGCTTCCCAAATCATCTTGGCACGCTCTCTTGAAGGAACACAAAGGTGACCCAGGTGGCATAACAGGGCATCCTTGAGGTCAAAATCTGGAACATGCTGACCCTCCAAAAGTGTCTAGTATGTGTGGCCGAATTCTGGGTCTCTTTTGTAGAGAAGTGGCTAATTAGAAGTCTCGTGCCCACAAAAGTTGAGCACAGTGGTTAACGCCATGATCAGTGGTCGACTGAGGAAATCTGCAACATTATTGGTGCTGCCCTTCTTATACTTGATATTCAAATGGAACTGTTGCAGGTATGTAGACCACTTTTGATGGTGATCATTATGCAATTTCCCTTGGGTCTGTATGAACTACAGGGGTCGGTGGTTTGTGTGGATGACCGTTTCCTTCCGCAAAATGTAATGCTTCCATTGTCGGTAGGCCTACACAATGGAATACATATCTTTATCATAAGTGGGATACTTTCGGACTGTGTCTGAAAGTGTTTCACTGTGATATGCCATTGGATGCCTGTGTTGAGTAAGGACTGCCCCAATAACATAGTTAGAGGCATTTGTCTTGACCTTAAATCGTTGTTGTAAATCTAGTAACGCGAGCACTGGTGCTATGCAGAGGCGATCTTTCAACTCTATGAATGCCTTCTGTTGAGATTCAGACCAAAAGAATTTTGCTTTCACTCCTCCCTTGGTGACTTGACTCAAGGGCCAAGTGATA
>APFE030295273.1:579-14678 GCA_000404065.3 Pinus taeda | reverse complement strand
GGAAGATTCCATGATCTTCCACCTCGCATTTTTGTCCCTGCCATTTTTCCATTCCCGACCATCACACCCTACAGAGGAGAAAATCAGTATGCTTCACACCTTGTACACTGGGAAGGTGATATGCATCGCACCCTCTGCATTGGGCTTTCAGTATGGTCCAGTTTTGACCATTTATGAGCAGTTTTCAGTGGAGAACTTCTAGGAGATGATGAAATCAGTTGACCTTGTTCCTTTAGGCAGTGAAGCAACACTTTTAGGGACTTAGGAGCCCTCAGTTTATGGACATTTATGATTGGGGTTGAAGTGCCCAAAAATGTCTATAACAAAGAGGAAGCCAAAATTGCTTTTTGAGACCCTTAAGGAATCATAGGAGGTAATGGGGAAACCCAAGTGGTCAGTGAGGGAGAGAAGACTACCAGAGAAGTTGGGTGGCTATGTGGTAGATGTTTTCAATACTGAGCCAGGTAGCTACAAGGAGGTTGTTATTCAACAGATCTGTAGGGATGCCATAGTGGAGGCGTATGCCTTCATCATGAAGAATGATGTGTAGGAGATAGTGTCGAGACCAAAGGGGAATTCAGTGGTGACTTCCAGGTGGCTCTACAAGATCAAACATGTTGCGGATGGTAGCGTGGAGAAGTTAAAAGATTGTTTTATGGTGCAGGGGTTCTCATAGCTATAGGTAGTTGACTATGAGGATACCTTTGCACTAGTTTCTTGTTATACCTCTATTAGAGCAGTGATATCTATAACAGCTAATATTTGTTGGAGGATTTACCGAATGGATGTGAAGACCACCTTTCTCAATGAGGTCATATAGGAGGAAGTCTACATTGAGCAGCCATAAGGATTTTGTAACACTTACCCTCATTATTATTATTTTTTTAATATGTTGCATCTTTCTTGCCTATAGATACAAATAAGGGATTGTAAAAATATGGTGATAGAATTTCAATTGCTCAACAAAATTCAATCTAAATCAAGAGACACAATTCTACTCTACTGCTCTGCAAAAATTAATTCACAATTTAGAACAACATTCACAAACATGCATTAATCACATACACAAGTACACAGATTTATCTAGGGGAAACTAACTAGTAAAAAAACCTTAAGTCGGCTTGCATTAATCAGATGACTAGAGAATATATTACAATTGATTTCCTGCTCTGATCACAACCTGCAAGAGAGTAACTGTTCTCTCTACTAAATGAGAAGCTCTGACCCAGACTTAGTCAATTTATGCCTCTGCTTGAGCCCCTATTTAATTGTGCAAATTATGAGGATTTGGCCCCTTTTTTTAGGAATTTTCCTCTAATTGATTGTGCAATTCCCAAGGATTAATCTCTTCTTGCATGCAACACATGTACACTCAAGACTAGTCTACAACTGATGTTACATTTCTTTGGAATCTCCACCACAAGTGAAGAACTCAAATTCCTTGCATGAAGTTATTTTTGGTTGATTGATCAGTTAATCGAATGATCTCTGAGTTAGACTGTTGTCCCGCTGCACAATTTATCTTCCAATAGTTCTATAAATAGTTAGAACTAGTTTAATTGAATACAACTGGAAATAACTGAAATAGATTGCTACAAATTAGCAATTGCACATGCATAACTAATCTCCAAGCCCTCTAACTTGAATTTACTTAGCTAAATAAGTGACAAGAGCCATGTCACTTCAGTTAACTACCTCCAAGTTGTCTGTTAATGTGGAAATTTTGAATTTTCTCAATTTGACCAAGGAAAATTCAAATTGAGCCTTTCTTGCTACACTTCTCAACACTCCCTCTTAGCAAGAAAGGGATTATCAACCACCCCTATCCTGCACCTGTGGAATTTGAACTTCCCTCTTGACAAATCCTTTGTCAAGATGTCATCATCTTGTTCATCTATCGTAATGTATTGTAGAAGCATTATCCTCCTTTGCACACAATCCCGTAAATTTTAATACTAGATATCTATATGCTTGGATCAATCGTGAAATATTGGATTCTCAAAGAGCTTAATGCAACTCCAATTATCACAATAGGTCATAGTTGGATCCATTTCCTGACCAAATATTCCCACAAGTATCTTTCTCATCCATATCACCTCACATGTTGCTTGACTTGCAGCCATGTATTCAGCTTCTGCTGAGCTGAGTCCCACAGACCTCTACTTCTTGTTGTACCAGGAGATTGTTGCAAACCCAACACTGAAAATTCCATCTGATGTACTCTTTTGGTCAGATGGACTCTCTACCCAATTTGCATATGTGAAGCCACACAACTTCACTCCCTCTATCTGTATGTACCATAATTCATATTGGGTAGTGCCTCTGAGGTACCGTAAAACATTCTTCACCCCCTTCCAATACAATTTTGTCGACATAACCAAAGCTTAGCTTATTTAGTTTATTTCATAGCACATATCTAGTTGTGTGTTCACAAGATACATCAATGAACCCACTAGCTGTCGATAAATGGTAGCATCAACCTATTCATCTGAAGTAGCATTCTCCTTCCTCCAGTTGATTTCTATAGGTGTCTCCATGGGTTTACAACTCTCCATGTGGAATCTCTAAAGTATCTCGGTGGCATATTTTCCTTGAGACACAAAAAATTCCCCATCACCTTGCCATACTTCCAGCCCGAGGAAGTAGTGCATGAGACCCATGTCTTTCATCTCAAATTCCCTTGCAAGGTCCTCCTTTCAAGAGCTGATTAGCTACTCATCACCTATTAATATTAAATCATCAACATATGAAACAATGATAAGCAATTTACCTTCTACCAAAATATGATATAGGTTTGCATCTGCTTCACTTTTAGTGAAGCTCAATCCAGTGAGATAACTATAGATCCGAGTGTACCATGTGCAGGGTGTTTGTTTGAGACCATGCAATGCTCACATGAGTCTGCACACATGAGACTCCTGATCAAATGTCTCAAAACCTTCTAGTTGATCTATGTACACCTCCTCCTCAATAAAACCATCGAGAAATGTTTTTTTTACATCCATCTGGTGGATATTCGACCCCATCTATGTAGCCAATGCAAGAATTGGTCTAATGGATGAATACCTTGCAATGGGAGAAAAGGTTTCCTCATAGCCAATTCCCTCAACTTGAGAGAATCCTTTGGCCACAAATCTAGCCTTATACTTCTCTATGCTTCCATCTACTGCATACTTAACCTTGAAGATCCATCTCGAACCCACAACTGATTTATTTGTTGATCTTGGGACCACTTCCCAAACATTGTTCTTCATGATGGATTCATATTCTTCCACCATTGCATCAACCCAAACTAGTTTCTCAATTTCTTCCTCAAAGGAGGATGGTTGAGTCTCTATAAGCTCAGTCATTAGAGCCATGTAGCCAGTGTACCTCTCAAGTGACCTTCTTTTCCTGCGCAAACTTGAAGGAGCTCCCACATTCTCCCTCGCATCCTGCACCAATCTACCAGATTCCCTAGTTCTTTTTATACCTTCTCTGGATGGTTATGCTTGAGTGGATATCTCCACTTTGTCTCCTCTATGCTCCTCTATTTGCACCTACTCCACAACTTCCTAAGGTTCCTCCTTTTGAGCTAAAATCTCCTCTTTTGGTGGGATCTGAAGCTCTCTCTCAAGGGAGCATCTCATTTCTTTCTACTCATCAACCTTTATATCCCTTCGCACAACTATCATTCTGATGGAAGTTAAGTACACCTAGTAATTGTGTGGAGTTTCGGTGTAACCCAAAAAAACTCCCAACTCTAATGTTAGCTCAAGTTTCTTCCTCGAACCTTTGGAGACATGGCAGTAAACGGAGGCTCCCAAAATTCTTAAGTGAGACATATCTAGCTTCCTCCCTGAGAAAGCCTCCTCTAGTGCAATCATACCAAGAATTCGATGAGGACTCTGGTTCTGCAAGTAGATTCTTTGTGTTACATGACTCTGCCCATAAATCCACTGGTAGGCCTTAGTCATGTAGCGTAGCTCTCGTATCTGCAACAATGCTTCAGTTCTTTCTGTCAGCTACCCCATTCTGTTGTGGGTTGTGGGGTGTTATCATCTCCCTTCAAAACCCTTCTTTCACACAGAAATCCTTGAAGTTATTCAAAACATACTCACCTCCATTGTCTCTTTTGAGAGCCTTCACCTTCTTGTCGGTCCCTTTCTCAACTAGTGCCTTGAATTATACAAACTTTGAGAATATCTCATCCTTATTCTACATGAAGAAGATCCAACACTTCCTTGAGAAATCATCAACAAAAATAACAACGTACTTATGTCTGGAAATGGAGGTTATCGAGAAGGGTCCACAAACATTAGAGTGGACTCTCTCCAAGACTGCATGTGCTTTGTTGTCACAGTCATGGAATATGGATTTTACATACTTCCCCAAGGTACAACCCTTGCATACATCTTGTTGCTTAAGTGATCCTTTAGAGACGTCAGTGGTTATTTGTTGCATAATTTTTACAACGCCATGATGCAAATGGCTCAATCTCATGTGCCAAAGTTCACTAACATCGCGACTCTGCACTTTCTCTGCCTTAATACTTAGTGCAACACAATCTTCCACATCAATTTATACAGGTTCTTCACATGAACCTTGATTTGATTCACCTACCCAGTAGTTGTGTGCCTCATAAAAGTTTTCCCTTTACTAAAGATTACATCGTAACCACATTCTTCTAAAACTGCTATAGAAATGAGGTTATTCTTCAAGCCTGGAACAAACATGACATATTTGAGGCAAAGAGGGGATCCCAACGACCTCTTAAAGGTTTTTGTACAAATCCCGGTAACATTGTACCTTCCATCGTCCCCAAGCTCAATATGCATCTGGATATATTTCTCTTCCAGGTCACTGAAAAAAATCTCTATACCCTGTCATGTGGAATGAGGCACCTAAGTCCAAGTACCACACACTCCCCATCACAATGTTGGTCATGCATGCAAAAAGGGTGAAGTCTAGCTCAAATTGTGAAGCCAATCTTCACATGCTTCTCCTCTTGAGTTCTTCTTACTAGAATTTTTGTGTGGACACTTTGTAGCATAGTGCCCAAATTCATTACAATTGAAGATTTTTATTTTAGACAAGTCTTTTTTCTTGCCCCTTGGTTGGATTGTGGTTTGGTTTCAGACTTCTTCCCTTTGAAATTCTTTCCCTTTCAAACCAATTCAAAATTTTCTTCATCCCCTCCCTTAGATGAACTTCCATCTCTGATATTCTGCCTAATCTCTTCTTGTACCAAATTTTACCATAAGCGTTCCCAATTCAGTAATTTCTCCCTCCTGCTCACTGAGTCCTGGTAGTTATGCCAGATTTTGGGAAGGCCTACAAGAGCTAGGCTCACCAAGTCATCTTCTACAACATTCACACCAACCCCTCCACGCTCATCCCAAACTTGTGTAAACCTAATGAGATACTATGGAATAGTATCATTCATCTGCATCTTGATGTTTTGAAAATTTTCTTTGAGGGCCAGTTTTCTATGGTCACGGTTATTCTCGAATAGCTAATTCAGTTCCTTCCACATTATGAAAGGAGTTTCTTTCCCATGGATATTTGAGACAACGTGGTCTCTCACTCCCTCCAAGATTATTCTCCTTACCTTGGCTACGTCTTTCTTCCATTGGGATAGGTTTTGGGCATCATCTGATCCTGGTTTTGGAATGCTTTTCTTGATATATTCTAGCAATCCATTATCATTAAGCACTACCTCCATGTGATTCTTCCAGGAAATGAAATTTGAGTTTCCTTCCAAGGCATACTCTAATCTCAGTCCATTGAAGGCAATTCCCCAACTCTAAAGAGATCTTGCTACAATAACGCTGAAAATTCGAACCTCCTAAGGAAAAACTACGAAATCCTTGTTCTAATGTGAATCTTACTCTAATACCATGTAGAAATGTGGTGATAGAATTGCAACTGCTCAAGAAATTTAATCTAAGTCAACAAACACAATTCTACTCTACTTCTCTACGAAAATTAATTTACAATTTAGAACAACATTCACAAACATGCATCAATCACATACACAAGTACACAAATTTATCTAAGGGAAACCAACTATTAAAAACCCCTTAATCATGCTTACATTAATCATATGAATTATAGAGGATGTATTACAATTCTTGCCCGCTCTGAGCACAACCTGCCTGTGAATAACCTTTATGTATGTTGAAGGAGAAGCTCTGACCTAGACTTAGACAATTTTTTCCCCTGCTTGAACCCATATTTCCTTGTGCAAATTCTGAGGAATTAGGAAACTAATTTTTAGGAATTTTCCTCCAATTGATTGTGCAATTCTCAAGGATTGATCTCTAACTGCATGCAACACATGTGCACTCAAGACTAGTCTACAATTGATGTTACACTGCCTTGGATTCTCCACCACAGCTAAGGAACTTGAATTCCTTGCATGCACTATCTATTTTTGGTTGATTGATCAGTTACCTAGATGATCTCTGAGTTGGACTGTTGCCCCACTGCACCACTTACCTTCCACTAGTTCTATCAATAGTTAGAACTATTTTAACTGAATACAAACGGAAATAACTGAACTAGATTGCTACAAATTAGCAACTGCGCATGCATAAATGAACTCCAATCCCTATAACTCAAATTTACTGAGCTAACAGAGTGAAAAGAGCCATGTCACCTCATTTAACTGCCTCCAAGTTTCTGTTGATGTGGAAATTTCAAATTTTATCAATTTGACCAAGGCAAAGTCAAATTGAGCCTTTCTTGCTACACTTCGCAACAATGAACAAATTTTATTCAGATACTCAGTAGTTTCCATCTACAATTCATTGACAACAAGTGGGGCTGCAACAGCGGCTTCAAATTTTGAGGGAAGAATGAATTTAGAAAGACAGTGGGCTCAAGAAAACAAATATCCTTTATGGAAGTATCTCACAAGAGATCAAAGGCCAAGAAGCAAGTTGAAGGGAGGAGGCAATGTTGCTTGGAAATGAAACTATTGCAACAATCATTTCAAGAGCACTTATTACCGTGTGAAAGGTCATTTGTTGGTTTTACCAGGTTGTGGAATCGAAGCATGTACACAGGTTTCTTTAGCTAAGAGGAAAGACATGGAGAAATAGGCCAATTTTAGTGTGGCAAGGGTGGTTGCATCATCTAAAAAAACAAGAATGATGATCCTCTTCCATTCTTGAGGAAAATCAACAATAAATTTCCATTTGAGACTTTTGGTGGGGGTTTGGATCAAGCAGCAAAAGAAAGGCAGTGGAACTTGGTCCAATGGACAAGATTTTTGAGAAAGAGAAATGGGATATGGGTTTGGATAGCATTGTTGAGTTGGCATTGGCCAACTTTGATTTTAATGGCCCAGTGCTAGAGCCTATAACTTTTGATGATGGTGATATTGTTGAGGGGTCATCCTCCACACAAGTAGATGCAGAGATGACATTGGATACAAATCAGGGAAAATTTTAGGGGTTAATATTCACAGGTGGGCTAATTTTCCATGCTTTTTGCAAAAAAAATATTCGTCAATTTCCATTTTTTTTCTAAAAGTGATTCGCCCACATTTTATAGTATAAAATTATTTTACCTTAAAAATCGCTAAATGTTTATGTAGACTAATATAAAATCATTAGAAATACAAATATTTTTACAAAAATATTTCCAAACATTTTACAATTTGCATATTAGGGACTAGTAAGATTCGCCAAGGTTTATAAACTTTAATATAAACTTCCATCCTTAAAGTTTTCCTTGATACAGAAGAGGAGGATGCAACAAAGGAGAGAAATGGTGACCATGATAGTGATGTTGATTTTGATGATGATGATTGATGAGTCGTGACTTATGAGTCATGAGCTACCTACTACCTTGAGGCTTGTATCGGTCCTACGTGTCCTGTTCCACGGGGTCAATGTGCCTGTATCGGTCACTCGAATTTTCATGTCCGGCGTGTCTCGTGTCCTCGTGTCAGGTGACTTAGGAACCAAGCAGTGGTTATGCTTAATGGAAGGTAGAGGATTTAAAAGTTATTTTACATTGTTATGAGACATGAAATCTATCCCAATGATTCTCTATTAGAGGTGCCTGGCCAAAAAAATGGTTGCAAGCATCCTACCCTAGGTAAATTAATGCCATCACATTGGGACATATATTAACCATTCATTAACAAAACTGAAAGGTCTTTCCTCACACCGAGATTTTAAGAGTTTCATTCTCCATTTGCATTGTATAAGTAGCAAGGACAGTGCCAAAAATGATAGACAACGCAAGAACTATGCCAATAATAATGTAGGCAATAGAAATTATAGGTATGGTTTCGTTTATAGTCCATACACCTGTATTGTTCTTTACCCTTTGGTTTTCTTTTGATCTTAATGAACTGACAAATTTCACGAAAGAATTTGAATGGGTGTAACCCACCTTTAGCACTGTGATTTTCCAAGTCTCAAACGTCTATCATGTTGTCTTTTTGACCTGAGCACTGCCACTGGTACACTTGTTTATGTTCCTCAATTGTCCCTAACTCCTCTGTGTTCCCACTACATTATTTCTCCTCCCTCACTACGCTTCCCTTCTCCCCCTTTTTTTGTGTTCGTCCTTATTCTATATTGTTTGCATACAACTCCCAAATGGTAAGGGCCTAGCCCCTCTGGACCAATCCTAGATGCCCCCTTGTCCCTCCTGTCCTTGTCACTGTTAATCAGTTTTCCTCTGCCAAACAGTCCCCTGTCATTTGGCCCCTTCCTAGGGCTCGGTCCAAAATCGACAAGGGTGTGTGGAAAATATCTCTTCCACCATGTGTTTGCATTCCTATAATTATATGTGTGTGTCCCTCATTCACAACCTCCTTCACTCTCCATCCTCCAACTTCCCTTCAAATATTTGTGCACAGTCCTTCCCCAAAATGACCTCATGGTAATACCTCAATTTCAAATAGAGATATTAATGTGATCCAAGGTTCAATGGTTCAGAAAATACCCACAAGGTCCATTCTTATACAAATTCTTTACTAACATCCCCTCGCACCAATATTTGAGGGATTTATTTATTTATAAATGCTAGTTTTAAAAGGTGGATTAGGGTTTATACCAAATTTCGTAGGCCTATCTACTACGCCTTGAAAACCTTATAAGTGGAACAACTTTGAAACACATCATCTACATATTTTGAGCTATAATAACACCAATGCTTTTAAATATATCAAAATTTGTTAGACCTCAATATAGAAGTAATACAGTATCTAACATGCGTTCATTCATAACAAATCATAAAGATTGATAAAAGAATTGTCTTATGTCACTTAGGTATTTTTATTATTTTCAACATGTATATAAGGATAACTAGGGAAATATTTACAATAGCCATACAAGTGCAAGGTGACTAAGAATACATTTACATTAGATGCATGTACCATGACCACTACCATTAGTACAATATCTACATGCCTTGCAAGGTGACTAGGGTCATTATAGATTTGAGGTGCATGAGAGAGAATCTCATGTGTGTAGGCTTAAGAAATCCTTATATGGACTGAAGCAAGCATTGAGAGCATGGTACAAGAGAATTGAAGCATACTTGTAGTAGATGGGTTTCCATAAGAGTCATGCAGATCTGAACCTATACTTCATCATGGTTGGTGATGATCCACTCATTATGGATTTGTATGTGAATGAATTGTTTATTACAGGAGAGGAGAGACTCATCCAACAGTGCAAGAGGTACCTTGCTTCAGAGTTTGACATGATTGATATGGGACTAATGCATTACTTTTTGGGGTTGGAGGTTTGGCAGAAGGATAGGCATATCTTCGTTGGCCAAGGAAGATATGCAGGAGACATACTAAGGAGACTTTGTATGGAGGATTGCATGCCTATGACTACTTTAGTGATCACCAACTAGAAGTTGTGTGCTTCTAATTCTGAGTTGGTGAACCCCACTTTGTACTGTCAGTTTATGAGTTCATTGATGTATCTGGTCAACACTCGACCGGATATTTGTTTCGCAGTCAACACATTGAGTTTATGACGGAGCCTAGGAGAGTGCATTTGGTGGATGCAAAACATGTGTTGAGGTACCTACATGGCACAGTGGACTATGTTCTACACTATATCTGAGGAGATGGAGTCAGGTTGATAAGTTGTATAGACTTAGATTGGGCAAGCAGTGTTGGTGACGGGAAGAGTACTTCTGAATGTTGTATCATGTTGGGTTCAACAATGGTGTTGTGGTTCAATAGGAAGCAGAGATCAGCGGCACTGAGCTCAGCAGAAGCTGAGTATGTTGTAGCCAGTTAGGCCAGTTGTGAGGTTGTTTGGCTTCGCAAGGTGATTTGTGGCTTATTTGGTTAGAGGTTGAGACCAACTACAATATATTGTGAGAATCAAAGTTGTATTAAACTCATGGAGAATCCAGTATTTCATGACCATTCAAAGCACATACAAATCAAGCACTACTTCATCAAGGATTGGGTTCAGAGAGGAGCAACTAGGCTTCCATATATATCCATTGATGAACATGTTGGTGATATTCTCACCAAATCATTGCCAAGGGGAAAGCATGTGTATTTAAAAGACAAGATGGAAGTGGTGAAAACACCTTCCTTGGTAAGAGGAAGTGTTATAAATGATAAGGGTACCAAGGAGGTGTTTCCTAGATCATTACCCTTTTCCCCTAAGAAGATACTCTAATTACCTTTTTGGCATGTGACTTTATGGGTAATATTAAAGTCTTGGTGAAAAGTCAATTTATGTAGTACATGTACTAGGTACTTTATAATAATATCATTTTATGTCTTAACGTGACTCTATGATAAAAAGTACTAAAGTAGCTTTTAATATTAACGTCACTTTCTAATTTTAAGTTGACTTTATGTGGAGAAAAAGGTACAAGGTACAAAAACATTATAGTGACTAGAAGTTCATTAAATGGGGGGCCCACATGAGAAAGGGGGTCAAGTGAGGGAAATGATCTCCACCATTGATCTCGTGGGTTGAAATCTAATCTCAACCCTTGATCAAAAGGGTTATGGTTTCCTATCTTAATGAAGCTAAAGAGGAAGAAAAAGGGAGTAGCTAACATTCATTCTTCAACTTGCATTTTGGAGAAGTGAAAGGAAAGTGCAAAGAAAGAACTTGAGTAGTCTTGTAGTGTTTCAAAATAATTTGCATAAAATTTTATATATCAGCTAACATGTGGGGTTGTGGGCATTAAGCCAAATGCAAAACCATTGAAACTAGTTTGGGGCTATAGATCTCTAAATTTCTAAATTAGTCCACAAAGAGACTACCATTTATTGTTGCAGGAGTCTCCAACAGAGGGCCCAAAAGGCCGCCCAAAATTTGCTTCAATCCAGCCCTTAGAATGTTGCCACAATGATCTAAAATAAGCCTTTAAACAAAGCCACGAAATGCCTTAAAAATTATAGTGATGATGTATATGCCTGCATTAGGGCTTAGATATTTGCAGTGGACATTGCCTCAGATGAAAACCTTGTTTAGCCACAAAAATCCCTTCAACAGTCTGAAAAAGACCTCAGGCACATTCTCATATTAGACTCAGAAAATTAGGCTTCTTACACATGTTTTCACAAGAAATGACTAAGAAAAATGCTCTACTCCAGATTTGTCATCGAAGGTCAAAACAAGTCTTAACCATGTACCAAATAAACAAAAAATATGGCATAGATTTGTGCCCTTAGAGGGTTGAAAAACCTCAGACAAAACTTTTAGGTTCAAAAATCTTAGCCTCCCACAGAAGATTTACTTGACTCCACAAGGGCCTCAAACAACCACAAAGATATGTCAATTAAATGTGTGATCTTGTACATCAAAGTAGAGTGCAAACAGACCCTATTTATAGAGGTTGAGCACACTTCTAGAGGGGCAAGCTGACTTAACCCAAGGAAGGAGCCGAATTGAAATTTTGAATTTCAAAATTAAGTTTTGGAGCCAAAAACCCAACAATCATTAAGGCTGGACATTAATTCAATTATTTGGTTATTTTTACCCTTGATAAAATCACCCCTTTTTAATGACTTCTGACTAGGACAGACCCATTTTAAGATAATACTAATAATCAATCAAAAAATTGCTTGTAGCATTTCCTTTGGGGATTCTTGACCACAAAATGGGGTTCCAATCTTTAAAGGGGCATATCTCATCAACTATGAGTAGTTATGAGGCGTATCACCTATCGTTGGAATCGGCATGACAAGAAGAATCAACCAAAGATGGTCTTGTACCCAAGAATCATGATATTTCTTGTCATTTTTGTCATTGAAGGCGGTTCTTCTTCTAACTGTTGCTTGGGTTGACATCAATGACAACCAAAATTCAACATTCCAGACTCACACAACTTAGCAAAAAAAAAAGAAAAGTACTAACATTATAATAACATTAGTTGGTATATATAATGATATTAATAGTGTATTTATGTTATACATAATGTATTACTATCAGTGTAACGTTGTTAATATTATTAATATTGTTACTACTAGTATTATTATTAATATTAAAAAAAATCCTGCGAAAAAAACCCATAATTTTATTCATCCAAAAGAAGAATAAAGTTACACTTTGCATATGTTGAAACGCATTCGAGCAAGGCAAGGAGCCATCAATCCAACCACGCAATGGCATAAACCAAAAGACTCCTACGCTGAGAAAACCCTATCAAATAACCATAGAAACCACGGTAGCAACAAAGCAAAACACCAACAACAGAACCTCGACGAGCAACCATGGCACAATCTCGAGCACAAGAAAAACCCCCGCAGTGAGAAACAGTTCTAGCAAGAGACACTAGAAGCCACCGAAAACGCGCAAAACATCACCTGCAAAAGGAAAATGATACCACAACAAAACTCGAACCAGCAAAAACGGTGCACGCAACATGAAATAAGGGTGAAAACATTGAAGGTAGCCACTAAGTACCCATACCCTCAATGCATGAAGCCAATCCATAGCCAAAACAAACAATCGAGAGGCCATGTGAGCACACCAAGTGAGTGTAGTTAACACAAAACAAGGGTCAATGGCAGGGATAGAGTTAGCCACCAAGCCGCTCGCCCTCTCAATGCCCATTATTAATATTATTATTATTATTTACTTAATATTAATGTTAATGTGATTACATAAATTTTATTTAATAACAACAATATTAATCATAATATACTTTTAAAAATTTAACAAATTAAAATTTCCAAAATAAGTTATTGGTTTATTTTCCAATTTTTTTATTATTATTTTTTTTAATTAATTACAATAACTTCTACTTGTTTAAAAACATAATCACCAATTATTTTTCAATTTTTTGGTGAATATCTAACTTGCCTAATAATATTAATATTATAGGTATTAACAAATTAAATTTTAATTTGCTAATTCTTCATGATTACAAATATGTATATTGATTTTTAAATAGCCCCTGGGCTTATACCCCGCGGTCGAGACAGACAGCTTGCCGCCTCCACACCCGGGTTCTATTCCCCTCGCTGCACGTTTACAGCTGCTCTTGCAGCTATATGTTGTTGATACTTGCTTCGCTGCGCCGCAGCAGATATTTGTACTCTCGCTTCTGTAAAATGTGACTGATGTGATTGATTCGACAATGGTATATAATGTAAATATTGTACTCTAAGCTTAATACAAACTTCTAAAAAGACTCACCCCATTTTAAAAATATTGATTTTGAATAAAAGTAAATCCATTCATCCTATTCTAAGTTCATGATTTAATGAAAAAAGTGAAACACTTAATTTGTATATAACAATAATGTGGTAAAGATAACCTTGACCGGTGTAAACGATGCCCATCATGATATATTAATATTATAACACATGGTGTTTGTAAAACAATCCCAAGTTATAAAACATAGCATGCATTGCACAAATAAAAACCTCAAAAGTTTAAAAGTAGGATTAAAGATATTTATGCTCAGGTTTATTTTTAAGAGTTTAATTAATTTAAAATGGTAGGAATGAATTTGTTATTTCTTCATAATCAGAACAAATCCATGTAAAATGAAATGAACATAATTTAATTATAAGAATAATAAAAATTGAAAATTGAAAATTAACTTGAAAATGCCATAAAATTACTTGAAAATGACATAAAAAAAGTCATAAATTCCAT